>VXAL01001697.1:11819-67924 GCA_013399475.1 Chauna torquata | reverse complement strand
ACATGCTTGCTCTTTCCCCTGAAAATTATCTCTGTTCTTCTCTTACAGCAACAGCAGCATTGTACTTACATCAAGGTGTGCCCGCAGCTGGATGTGTATATTACACAACTAAAAGCATCAAAATTACCCACCAGCTTAGCCCTTTCCTCCCACACCCAGGAGAGCAGGACTGCCCAGAAGCTGTCCTTGGTGAAGAAGTTTGGGTCCATACCCAAAGGAGACAGGTTTCCCTCCAGAAGATACAGCGGTAACTCTGTCTTTCCTCTTACCCCTGAGAGGACATGCCTGCTAGGGAGCCTCAGCTGCCTTTTACCACCACCACTCCTCTGTCCTAGCTGTGAAGCCCCTTCAAAATACCTTCCAGGACCACAAGTTATACAGGCCGCATTCACCCAAGTAAGATTTCTGATGGGCAAAGGTGGAGAGGTTGATCAACATTTTGAGAAAACCAAGTGCTTGCCTGACCTACTCACTCACAAGACACTGACGTCTGGCCACCCTGACCTGTGTGGGCACTATGATGAAAAGTAAGCAGGAAAGCAGCACCAGTCATAGCTAAATAGCTGCTGCTTGCCCTAAGTTGCCCAGAGGTCACCAGTGGGCTGGCTGTCAGCTCTGCCAAAATATGCTCACAAAAGCAGATAGCATTGCCCTGACTCCTTTGCTGTGATCTGAGAAGATACTCACTGGAGGCCAGGGGATACCAGCGGCTGCTGGTGGGAGCTGCCTGTGGCCCTTCCCCATCCAAAGGACCCCCAGACACAGCAGAGGAAAAAGAGACTTGGCCTCTCCCATGGACTCACCCTGAGACCATCTCCCAGAGCTACCATCAGCCCCCACCGTCACCCACAGCAAGAAACGTAACTCTTCCAGCACCAGTCCCAGTCCACCACAGATGAACTGCTCTGTATCAACCACAGGAAAATACAGAACAGCCACCTCCATCCCACCACCCAAGGAAAAAAAAGGTGGATCCCAACCTCAACTTTCCCTTCTTTAATACCTCTTCCTTTGCAAGTGAAATCTGAAGAGATCATGCAAAACCATTCTTTTACCTCCTTTTACATTATTTTTGTAAAAAGGTTATTCTTTATTTAATATTACTTCTCAGTCAGTTGAGTACCAATGTCCTTTTGATCATGTTAGCATCCTTCCCAGCTCATGGCAAGCGTAGCAGACCCCCATCTTTAGCACGTTCCCCCTTGCCACCCCAGCTGGTGCAAGTGAACAAGCCTCAGCTGAAGGTCCTGGAGAACCTTCTCTTCTCAAAGCAGCTGGGCATGGTGCTTTGTGTCTCCTGCCTGGCCTGGCTCTCTGTCTCCAGGTACATAAACTGCTCCACTGAGACTCTCCAAATTTTCTCAGGACCCTTAAAGCCAAGAATGGGGTGTTTCCTGAGAACTGAGTAATTATGAAAGAAGCTGGTAGCAGAGACGTTGGTCACAGGACTAGGAGACCCATCCTAAAGAAAGCTGCAGAAATACAGGGAACAGGTATCCATAAGCCTAAGGAAGCCAGATACAGTGCAGGAGAGGCAAAGTTTGTGACTCCTGAAACCTTTCCATTCTTTTGCCAGAATTTTTCCTAGAACTTCTCCAGGTAAATGCAAGCCTCACCTCTTTAAAGAGGTGACCAGTGATGACAATTTGTTTATGACTTAAAGAAAGGGTTGTCTTACCATAATATTACTTCAGCCTTCTTAACTAAAAGCTTTTTTTATTCATGAACTTAAAAACATCTTACAGCAATGCCATGCGCAATCCCATGGATAGGCTAAAGTGTTTCCTGTTGTTGGCTTGAGGTGCTCTTCCCTTAATATCCACTAACTACATACTTTTCTTATAGAAATCAAAGAAAAAAATAATAAGGAAGCTAATGAGTCTTTCAGGAATCTAAGTGCCATGCACACGTGTGGATTCATTTGCCCTTTTGGCAAAAGCATCGTCATGTGGTCCTTCATTACATGCCCTGCGTTACACATTGCATTCTTCACTGCTCCATCTGTTATGCTAATACAAATTTTGTAGGACTGCTCTGAAAAAGAAACAAATGGGGAAACAACCTAGGTTTTATTTCTGCAGGGTAATTTTTAACCTGAATCTTTTCACCGGTTTTGTTTATGTTGCAGCTCCACCAAAACAAAAACAAAAAAAACCCACTATCTGCACAAATGAGACAGCATGCTGTAGTTCATGGCCAGTGGCAAGGATTCCTTAAGAAAGAACATAAAAAGTATTACCTAAATAATGAGTGATGTGCTCCCGGAAACAAAAAGTTGCTGCCTTTGCTATTGTGATCAATCACAGTACAAATTCTATATGATTTTATCTTAAAAAAAAAAAAATCAATATATTGGCTTTCTTTTTCTAGTAAAGTAATGCAGAATTTTAATGCATGTCTTCTATAATGGACAGATTTGTTATTATGTTATCTTCAGTGTCACCAAATGACCCAACATTATCATGCCTTCTTCTGTACCATCAGACAGAAGTACAGATCCAAAAGCAGCAGAAAGGAAAGGCAAAATAAACTTTTCTTTCATCGGGACACTTACAGGTGAGGCTCATGGCATTATCTGCAATGAAACCATACAACCAAACCTACGATCTTAGATCTGAGCTTGAAAACATCCCCCAGCGCAACAGTCCCCCTCAAGTGGAAAGCCAGCGGAGCCCAGCCAGGACACAAGCTGTACGTAGGATCTACAAAAGCTTTCTGTACACTCAGAATTAGGATGGTGCTGCTGGAACAGCTTGTGGCATAGTTAATTTACCACCAGGAGTGTCACCCAGGAAAGCAGTGTCTGGAGGACTGCCAAATGCCAAGGGGCCTTGGTAAAGTGGCAAGTCAATGCTTAATATACACAAAAATTATACATGCAAAAATTCTAGTAGGAAAAGTTATTGCACTAAAAAGGGAAGATACATGTGGAAAAACAGACATAAGGCAAAATTGAGACTAGAAGAGCAGGGCACAGCAGAGAATAACCTCATAAATATAGGCAAATGCTTTAATTCCTTGTAGAGCTCCATGTTTTCTTCGTATTAGTTTTCTTTATAAAGAGTTTTCTCAGTGGGCATCTCCTGGAATTCAAAATCTTTTTCTTGCTCTATATCTCACAGGAGTCAAAGAAGGGAACTTATTCAAAGCCTGTATCTGAGATTATCACATATCTGATATTTAGTTTCAAGAAGTAAACAAGTTATTTGTGTTTTGAATGAGGAAAACATTTTTTCCTATGAAGCTGTCAGAGGAATTCAGTGAATCTTTGCACAAAGTATTTTGAAAATGACCATATAAGTTTTAGTGGTCCCTAGTGGTCCCATGAGAAGTACAGATAACAAAACAAACAAACAAACAAAAACCACCACCACTATAAAAGCATCTGAGCATCTAAAATGGAGATCTATCACCACTTTCCTCACTTTAATATTTAGTCCAAACTTGCCAAACCGAGTCTGATTAATGATCTTTAAAGCCTGATACAACACCACTGTGGATTCAGCCCATAACTGAGACTTCAAAGACCAAAACTAGTGATTTGTCCTCCAAATAAGCGATACCTGGGACGCCAGGGAAAAGGACAAAGCTTTGTAGGAACAAAGGGGAAAGCTGATTCCCAATTCTACCTAGCTATTGCTTTTCTTACATCTTGAATGGATAGGGAGGTCTGCCACCTTTTAACCTCAGCAAGAATCTAAGTGTTGTTACTGGACACGCTATCTATAACATTCATGGTTCTTGCTAAAGCCTTGTGTTAAAAGGAACATGGCAATAGCTCAGATTAATTGCATGTTATGCAATACAGCATTTTATTTTCTTCATTTTTAAATGCGCTGCTCGTAAATTTTAGTGAGTTCTTGTCATTGGGAAAGGCACATGGGTGAGTTCAGTGTTGCTTTCCTGTACCATTATTTTAGATCCTTTTAATACATCCGGTTTATAATGTTACAATGCTGTTGAGGCAGCGGTTACTCCAGCTTCATGCTGGTGCAATACAGATCAGGTACGAATCTCTTTTCTGCCTCTTATTTTTCCTTGGGCTGAATGATTTCCATTCCTCTCTTTATTTAATATATTCATTCCCTGAACTGTCTTTTGTCCATTTTATCTATTGAAAGTGGCCCCAAACCAAGGGCTCAGGGAAACTTACCATCAGTGTTTGTTTACCCCTGAACACAGCGCTGATACATACATTAAGATGTATGAATGCTGCAGCTTGTTTTACTTACTGCTTGCAGCTAATTTTGAACCATACACTGGTTCAAAGTTTCCTTTCTCATACTTCACCTTTATGCCCAAATTACTAAGCTGGATCAGCAGTTCCTACGTGACCTTTGACATTTCTAGTTTTGAACAATTGATGTAATTGTGCATTTTCTTGTAACACCAGTACAGATAAAGACATAAAACACTACTTATATCTCTCCCAGGTTAATTATTACACCGCACAGCCCAATCAGTGCAACACTGTAAGAAAAAGTGAGATAAGGAATCCTCCCTGATTTCCAAAGAACTGACAGTTCACAGCTGCTTTCCTAATTCTCAGCTTCACCCATCTGCTTTCCACAGCATAATACTTCTCTAAAGGGAGGAAACCAGCTATACCTATGTATTTAGCTACATTAGCTCACAGTCTGCCCAAGTAATTTCCCAGTTTTGAGAGCTGGTAAGATTTATTTATTTAGGAAACAGAGAATGGAAACATAGATAATAAGATTTTGAGCTTTAACTTGTCCTAGATGATTCTTAAACATTCGGGAAGGTAGTACACTGCTTATTTCAGATAATGAATTATATAAACTTCTGATAAAATTTGTTTTTGTCATGCAGTATTCCATCACCTGTCACAAGCAAAACGACAAATTATTCTCATTGCCTCCACAAGCAGAAGCACACTAGAGTAACTCCCTCTCCATCTCCTGTGTCATCACTGTTGGTAGGGAGATCTCATCTGAGGAGAAGGAGTGCGGCCCTTTGACAGCTGCCAGGAAAGCAACGGGATGCTGTGTAGCTCAGGAACGAGGAGTACTCAGAGCTCCTCAGCTCCGGCATCGCACTGCCTCCTCTGGGGGCCACGATCCCACTCCCCTCGTGAGGAAAGTCAGTCTTCTTGGAGGGGGGAATGCAAGTTCAGGCCTGGGAGCACCGCATCAGACACAGCCCTGGAGAAACGGCTGTGCTGCTTGGGATCCGCACATAGACTTACCCTCAGGACTTCCACGTGTAAGTTCTGTTAGTGCTAAAATTTTCCCTTCCTCCTCACTGGAGCTGAGGCTGTGAACCTCCTCAGAAGACGGTCCTCGCACAACAAAATGAAGAACCTTGCTTTGCTAAACTAGAAATCCTTTGGGAGGTGGGGAGCAACTCCTTTTTAATTCTGGGTTAAAACACAACAGGAAAAATATGCTTTCTGTTAATCTGTTTGGGTTAAACAAATGTCAAAGTCTAGTTCTAAACTATGGACAAAACCACAAATGGATATACTTAACATTCAGCAAAACAGCAACAGCCTTTGGGAAAGATGCACCCCCAAAAAAAATCATTTAGATTGATGATAATGAAAAATCTGTACTCGTATCTTCAACTGATAAAAGCCCTTCAACTTTCAGGCAAGAGTTTAAAAATGAGCAACAACAAATCATTTGGATTTGTTAACTAGGGCCCTTCTCCTTTCCTCCAGCTCTCTGCTTGCTAGAGGATGGATTTATGGCTTGGAGTTGTACTAAACTGAGCACTCTGAAACAGACAACCATATCAAACATGGATTTTCAGGGCCTGTTTGCAAAACACAGCAACATACACAACAACTAAACTGAAGTGTGTGAGATGTTCCTCTAGCTATGAAGACAGGAACAAAGGTAAACACCTCTTGTGTCAGAAGACATTTTTCCCGCATTTGCATCAAGTTGAACTGGAAAGTAAAGTGTCTGGAATAAAAACTTCTCAAAATAATTTGTAATGAGCTTTGACCAAATTTTTCTCTCCTATGCATGAAAGAAAAAGGAAGAAGAAAAGTGGCAGGAATTCCACACTCCAGAAAACAGAGCAGTGGTACTGCAACTACTGTGTAGAGCTGGGACATTCATTCCCTTTTGAAGGGTTTGCTTCTAGTAGGTATGACGACATTTAAAATTGTTCCAGTAACATTCCAGGAAAACTACAAGAAGCAACATAATCAAGCCAGATGCTCTACAGTTCAAACTAAGTATAGCAAAGCAGATCATCAAGCATCTGCATGTGTTAATTGATGAACTGCCCTCATGAAAAAAAAAAAATCCTATAAACCAACATCCAAAACTATTTTTTTTCCCTGTCAAGCGCCATCTCAGGGAAAGGTCTCCAAATCTGCTCTAGAGCAATGCCCCATAGAAGGCAGAGCCTTGAAAAGAGTTATTAGTTGTTTCTGGCATATAGTGAGATGTGGTAGTACTGGAAACAAGGACGAGGCGTTAGTCAGCACTTTGGACTGCTGAATGTTGGCTGCATCTCCTGTGAAAGTAAGAAATACCCAAGGCAAGAGCAAAGGGCTAGGAACCGAATTTGAGGTGCTTCGCAAAAATGAAAGTGGAAGTTAGGTAGCAGGCAATATATGGCAGGACGTCTTTGCTGACAGAAATCAGACAAATCTTACAGGGAGATGAAGATACTACATGAACGCTCATTTTAAGGAGTTAATGACAACAACAAACTATTATAGAAGAGATGGCCCTCAGCACCTGGGCAGAAGTGTGAAAAGCATCTGGTTTAGAGACATCAGCAAGAGTGCATTGGACAATTTGACTGCCAAAAGCCTGCATGCTCGTTTGTGAAAAGTAACAACCCTTGTTGTTTCTTGCTTTGGCAATCACTCCTTCCCCACTTCATGTTCTTGCACCTGAACATACAATTTTTTCATTAACATATAATCATACTGACATTAAAAAAAAAGTATTTTTAAGAGAGTATTTTTAATCTCATTGAAGGTTGCTGTTTGTGATTCAAACACAAATTTGACAAACTTCAACCTTCAATCCAAATTTCCCAAATTCATGCTGAAGTGTACAATGCTATTCTTCTAAGAAGCAATTCCTGAATTACCTCACAGTAATATTGCAAGGAAAGGCAGAATAGACATTTTGGTATTCCTCATTTCTCAATTTTTTAGGTTCTATTTAATACATAAATAAGCCAAATGTGGCAGAGATACATTGAAGAGTTACTTCCAGCAAATACATTCCGAGTTTTCCTTAACTATTGTTCAAACTTCCAGCCCTCAATGTGAAGTACAATCTAACAATCGATTTTTGTTTCATTAGAGTAACTGAGACAACCAAGACAAAGATGCATGCCACAATGCAATTTTTTGTTACTTTACAATGATGTAAATCAAATTTAGCAGTTTTGTTTAAAGCAGGCGCAAAAAAAAAAAAAGAGGTATATCAGTTTTCTACAATTGAAATGTGTAATTTTCATTAGAATAAAATAACCCTCGACTCATCTCTGGTATTTGCCAAACTAATCAATGACAGAAGACCATCTCAGAAGATTTTTGTTGTTGTTGTTTAAGACTGTTTTCTCTGTTTAATGCATCACAAACAATACTGATCAAATAGGCTAGTAAAGCCTCAGATTTAGCACCATGATTTGGTATGCAGTCTGGAGTTGCACATGTATTTTTTAACATTCCTTAACCACTCTGACTGATTTAAATTCTGGCTGAGAGCTGATACCAATCACTGCTGGATTTTTCAATCTTGAAATACAGGAACATTTGCTTGCCATGGAAAAGAGTTATTTTTTTCCCCCATTTGTCCACAATGCAGATTTGAAATATGTCAGAGGGTTGTCCGAACGCTTCTTGAACTCCGGCAGGCTTGGTGCTGTGACCACTTCCCTGGGGAGCCTGTTCCAGTGCTACACAAGCGTACTTGGAATATTACTTCAATATGCAAGATAAACTGCATTATACAAAAGTTGTACGTAATCACTAAGGTATCCCTAACTCCTCAGAGTTAAAAGTAATTTAGATATAAAACAAACTGTTATGAAACCACTCAAAGACAAAGTTTACCAAAACAATACAGGGTAGGGGTTTTTGTTGTTTTTTGATTGGGTCAGTTGGTACATGTTAGCATGTACAGCTTTCTTCAGACGACTACATGCTGGCATTGACAATATTAAATGCACTTCCTGAGTAAAATAATTATCCAAATGAAAGGAAAGAGCTATGGTCTTCTTGAATATAGCTAAATCTCTCCTACCACTGCTGCTGGAGTAAAAAAAAAAAAGAAAAAAGTATTATTTGAGTTTCTTTACAGCTCTGTAATGGAACAATTCACGGAAAACAAGCATGACTTTCTCTGAGGAAAATTCCTCCTACCCTCTTCTTTCCCTCAAACGATCTTCATCCCAATCCTTCCATCCTATCTGTGAATTATAAAAAATAGAGCAGTGTTCAAGAACCAAGTGCAATACGGTAACTCTCACCTTTGTTCTGTGACATGCATATACCTTGACTATAAAGAGCAGTGATGTGGCTCAGACTCTTCTCCCATATTTCCATAGCTGAATCTTCTCATAAAAGGTGCTGCCTTCTTTCTTGGAAATACGAGATTACTACTACTCCAGGGAACCCCCAAAGTATTTGAAAGTACTACAGCCCACTTTGTTTTTTGGTTTTGCAAACACGCACACCATGTATCCCAATGCACAGGCTATTTCTTGTATAGAACTGGATTTGCTGTATCTATCAGCTCTGTCTGAAAATCCCCACCCCTCACCCCCAATAAAAACACATTTCAAAGAAAAACAAGTAATGTGATCTCACTGCAGAAAAAATTACAGTATCATTATGTTGAAAATTGTACTGTGAAAGAAAAATCACACCTCTTGTATTTACTGGCCACTAGTCATCTCTAGTGTTGTGCAGCAAGGAAAATGGGAGTCTTTCATAACAGGTACAGGAAAACACCAGAAACGTTAACAAAAACTTAAAAATTTTAACTGATCTAAAAAAGTCTGGTCAAGCATTCAGTCTTTCAGTTGTTTCAACAGTCCTATAGGAAAGAGATCTATCTTCACAAAATATAATAATGTTTGACTTCAAGTATGTCACGCATCATTGCATATACTGAAAACAAGAAATTTGTGCATCTTAATAGCCATTCGCATGTACACACGCACACTGGGTACTTCAAAATAAACACGATTCATTTGAGTAAAAACATACTTCCAACAACAGGTTTTCTCTATTAAATCCACGTTTATTGCTTAAGTTTTATCACAGTGGAGATTAAATTACGCTTAATCATCCGGTCAGTGCTTTTGTACCTTCTTCAATGCCAAAAAAAACATTTAAACCAAGTCATTCATACACTCGAAGTCTTATTACCATCCCACCATTCATCGCCTCTGTTTGTTCCTTTAGTTGCCACAAACTGTAAGATTGTAAAAAGGTATAGCTAATAGCCTTATTTGTAACACCATTTTCTTCAAGTATTCAGAAACCAGTACAAGTAGCTGTACTGCGTATTAGAAACATATCTGTACTGTTATTTATTGCTATAGGATAGAGGCTCCTGATGGAATGGCAGTGAAATATTGCATCACCGTGTATGAAGATGATCTCAGCACTCTGTTATCATCACAACTCTTCCCATGTTAGTGAACAACACTAAGTAAAATGGGTTTCCTTCCTTCCTCTTCCAGGCATGGGATTTCAAACTACAAATAAATAAAGCATACACTCACAACGTGTGTAGTGCAAATTCCAAGTAAACAGAATGACATGGAAATAAACGCATAGTTGACAACTCTGGTTCAGCAGGGCCACGATGACTTTTTTTTTTTTTAAAACACCCAGCGCCCTGCCTCCCCACCCTCGGTTCACACCGCACCGCCGCAGGAGTCCCATGTCAGCTACAATGATTGAAAGAGATTGTTGCAGGGAGGGGCCGGAGCAGGGGCCGGGCAGAAGCCGCCGAGGACCTCATGCTCGCTGGGCCGGGCTTGGCCTCGCACCTCCCGCCCAGCCTCGAGCCGGAGGTCGGTGGGCAGCCTCCCGCCCCGCGGTCGCAGAAGTGATATTGGCAACTGTGGGATACATGGATTGCGTGGCCCAGACTAAGAGAAGGTAATAGCTTTCCAGATACAACCGCTGAAAGAGAACATCTACAACATTGTGATTTAGAGAAAACGTAATAATAATGAGAATTAATAGGAAAGACATTCAACTATCAGTGTTTTCCTGTTTGCTTGTTTGTTTCTTAAAACCCAAATCGTGGTTTGATTCCGCACTGCTCTGGGCCATTACAAAACATTCTGCGTTAAGCACAGGGGTGGCTTTTTTTTTTTTTTTTTTTTTTTTTGTTTCATTTATTTTTCTTAATTATGCAAATCTACTTCCCACACAGCCATATTTTAAACTGAAATAAAACTCCCTAATATTTTCATGGCATAAATTACATATGTAGAGAAAGGCAAATACAATTTTGTATAAATTAAAAATTAAGACTTATTGTAGACTTGCTCAGTACCCTTTTCTCTAAAGTACTGGTAGTGAGCAGAAGAGTCATGCATCTCATCAGGAAACATATTACACATTTTACCATTTTTCTTCAGTGCTCATTTTAAGTTGTTTTTTTTTTAATATCTGTGTTGTCATTCTGCAACTTGCTATTTCTTGCACAAGCATTGGGAAATTTTTTTTTTTTTAAAACAGCATTCTTATACATGTTGAGCCTTCAACAAATGAAACAGCTAGCACTAAGTTCTCTCAGCTAAAAGATGGATATATTAAAATAAAAAAATAAAAGGAAAAAACTCTGCAAATAAAAAGAAACCTTTCCTCATTTTGGACACACACATTTAGCTTTTAAAAACTGAAAATTCATAAATACGATCATCATGTAACTTTAGAGAATTAAGGCTTCTAAAAACTTCAGTGCCAAAATAACCTCTCTGCATCAGTATTAAGAATAAAATATCTTCCATTTTAGGTTGTGCTTTCTCTTCTTTCTTTTTTTTTTTTTTTAAAAAAAGACTTTCCTTAGTTCCATAGAATTTTGTCACATANCATTTTAAGTTTTGCTTTCTCTTTTTTCTTTTTTTTTTTTTTTAAAAAAAAGACTTTCCTTAGTTCCATAGAATTTTGTCACATAATATTACATACTGTAGGGGAGTGTTAGAACTGCTTATTGACGTTTTAAGTAGTTGTTAGACTAAGTTACAGCAATAAAATTTGATTACTGATCTGATTCATTACTACTTTACATGGGGCAGTTGGCTCATTTCACCTTTTTTTCATGCTTAATGTGGCCATTTCTTCTATACTTGCCATTCGGTATCCCGTTCTGGTAATGTCCATTAACAGTGCTATGTTCATCATTTGACCAAAGATGTTTGCTTTGTTTGCGGATAAATTTTGTTAGCCTGGCCAAAATATAATAAAATAAGGCAGCACCCACTAGTACAACAAAGGCAATATCCAGTAAGAAATACTGATATAAAGAGATGCTGTAAACAGCGGCACGTAGATGTTGCGCTCCGTTGTGACGGAGGATATAGTTAATCCAGTACACAGTCCGGTTAACAGGATGACCAGGTTGGTCTTTGTGAATTTCAGACAGCCTCTGGGCCCGTTGCCTGTAGCTGTGTCAAAGAAACAAAGAAAACAGAACAAGGTAAAAACCACAGCCAGTGCTCTGAGCAATGCAAGGCCATAAACATGTACATATACTCTGAAGATCAAAATGTGTCCTTTACTGCAGGACTCTCACAACAACCCACATACAGAGGGATATACACAAGGGATAACCTCTCTTTACATCAGTCATTACAGCTCACTGACAAAGAATTACTGAAAATACAGACAAACAGGTGACTCAAGGTTGAAATCCACCCTTCAGAAACACGCCTGTAGAAGTAATGAAGAGCCAAACCAACCTGCTGTCAGATGGGAATCCTATCTAATCCCAAATGAACATACTTGCCCTACTCACTCAGAGTGGAAACATACCCTAACACTCACTCATGCTGTTGTGCAACTGAATTATTGGGGAAACAGAACAAAGTGAGAAACTCAGGTTTTGTTTGGAATTCCTCTCAGGTCCGGTGTTCAGCCTAAAACTGATTTTTCATAATGGGCTGCCCCCAGAAGCTGATCACATCAAATTCCTTCCCTTCCCACAGCTGTAGGGTCAGCAGGCTGTTTATGCAGGACTTGCCTTTATACTAGGGATAATTACACAAGATAAAGCTGAAGCAACCGATGCTACCAAGATTTCTTCACCAATGCTCCCCTTCACTGAGGTTCTGCTGCTAACGAACTCACTTCTTACAGATTTCCCTTTTTCCAAGGCAAGTACTGCTTAAAGACTGTGCTCCCATGAAAGCAAGAAACATTGTCATCACTGTACTCTAAAACATCTATTAACTTAATACAAGAAGCAACAGCTAATACATCACTCTCTTTAATCTGGAGATAGTGTTTAAAAGATTGTAAATTAACTCTCCTCATACTTCAATATCACTGAGCAAACTCATTTGATGGGATTAAAAATAGTTACAAAATCCAGTTCGTGAGCTTGTACTTATTCCACCTGAAGGACAAAAAAGTTACAGAAAGGCCGGAGCCCTCATATTCATAGTCATTTGTTGCAATGACAATGTTCTAACAAGCACAAATGGCCCTCCTGACCCTAACAGATATATTACTGGCTAGAATAGAATTTTTTTTCTTTTTTTTTTTTTTTTAAATCAAATCCTGAGACTTCACAAATATCTTTTTTTTTTTTTTTTTTTTTTTAAAAAAAAATCTGAAGCTTTCCAAAAATTTTTTTTTTTTTTTTTTTGAGTACCTCCATATTTTCAGCTACAAATCGAACACACTGCCATACAATTGTATAGGTATATTTTCCTCAGGCCTCCCTAGACAGCACAACAGAATTTTTGCTAAATATGTTACTGTGGTGTAATCAAAACACAAAAAGAGATGTTGGTCTGCAACAAGAAGCAATTCAGGCCAGGTGTGCTTCTATAACCTTGCTATCTTCCCATGGCAACTGTCACAACAACAGAAAAGCAAACGAGACAACTGAGTTTTGGTATGCTGATCAATGAGCTTAGTATCTCTACAGAAACCTCATCAGCTGAGTAATCTTGTGAAATGGGGACAGCTATCCAAAGGTTTGCCCTAACTGTACACACAAATCCCAACACATGTTTTTTCCCTTGCACGAAGACTCTGTACATAAACATCTAACCCCTAAAAATAACTTAAAATAAAAGCAAGAAACAACCACTCATTCCATACCTGGGATCATTAATAACTTTTACTAGTGCTTCATACAATTCACTCTCAGTGACAGTCTTCCAGTTCAACAATATTCCCATGCCTTTGGCCTGCACTCGGGTCATAGTATCGTAATGGTCTCCAAAAAGGGGAATTCCCACCACCGGGACTCCATGGTACATGGTTTCAAAAATGCTGTTCAAACCGCCATGACTAAGAAAAGCTTTAATGTTAGGGTGACCTGAAAATAGAAGAGGCATGAAGACAAAAAGAAACTGTTACATCTCCTTAATGCAAAGTTATTGAAGCAACTGGGTACAATGTCTATCGCTGGGTTCCTATGGCTCCAGTTTAGGAAGGCAGAATGAACCCGATGTGTTCTGAAGTCCCCCCCCACTAAAACCCACTCTGCAGAAATTTTTGCATGCATTAGATTATTTCCTTATATACAAATAGAGAGGAAATGGCCAAGGCAAAGAAAATTCTCATGTATACAAGTTGTGTAAAATTATTAATGGAGTAATTAATACACCGCCTACTCCTGAGTAACTGCAGTAGGTGTCTACAACCTGTTTAGCATTACAAATGAACCAGGGAGAGAGCATTTTTCATCATTATTCATACAAAATACAAGCCATTTAATGACAGGACAACTGATGTTGCGCTCTTTCTAAAGCTTCAAATGCCTTACTTCAGCCTAGCAAGATCTGACAATAATGACAGCAATATACTGCTACTACTATGCAATGAAAAAATGAGACCGCCTCAGAGCAATTCAGTAACCAAAACAAATCTACCTGGTTTAGAAGTCATTTGCCTAATCACTACATTACAATAAATACTGTGGTTGATGTGCGCGTACATTGACGCACACGCATTCTTAATGTATTCATCAGCTCTTGGTGTTTTACAGAAGTTATTTTGCAAACACAGATGTCTAGGTGTCCCAGAGACAACAGTAAGGATTCTGCAGTCCCTAGGATCCAATGTATTCAGCTAAATTTCAACACAGGACAAAGGGAAAGAAAGTAAATACATACACTCAAACTTTAACAAAAGATGAAAAAAAACAAGCTTTAATCTCTGCATCCAAGAACTCAGAATATCTCAGGATAGTTGAACAGAAAGGTTATTACCAGCTTGCAACACATGCACAATTTCTGTTAAAGATTTCATTGGAGAAAAAACAATACATGTATCACTAATACCAATAATAAACATATCAGCTTCTTCACAACCTGAAGACTTTGGCGTAACGTGAACAAATTTTTTATGTGTGGTTTGCTGACACTTCCATGAACGAGACCAGTGAAGACCATACCACGCTTCTTCGTAACTAAGAAATTAGTAGTTACAGTCACCAGTTCCCTGAAACAGCAGATTCTAGAAAATTCCTACTTATCTTTTATAATTACTTTTTCTATCTTGAACTGCATAGATTGCATAGCATACAAGACTTTTCATAACAAATGTTCCCATTATTAGGCCAAATTGGCTTTGGAATAACTATGCCTTTCCACTCAATTGACTGAAGAAAAAAATGGAGTTGACACCAGGTAAAGAGAATTAACATCAGAAAGGTGTTTCATTTCATCATCTTGAAATGGTGAAGAATTCTATATTCTTGCTCTATGACTTCTATTACAATGATCGCTATTTCAGTAGAATATTTCTGGAAGAGCAAACTGAACTTGAGTGAGAATAATCTATATCGTCATTATAGATACTCACCAAGAAGGTCATTTTGTGGTAACCATTCTATGAGCTTTGTATTGTTGCCTAGATTCCTTGGTTTGTTTCCTGAAAACCTAAAACAGTAAAACCATATTGAAACTAAGTTATCAAAACCTTCAAAATTAATAAACTCTAAACAGAGAATCAAACCAAATGATCCATGAGGGCTAAGCACGTTTCTAATTAGGGACAGGGATACTGTTTACTCACCATTACAAGAAAACAAAATAGCCTCAACCAAAATTAATAACTAATAACTTCAAAACTGTTTTTCATCATTCAATTTCCTTACAATCTGACTCGAAATTCAATGTTTTTTAATTACATAATGGCAATGTAGTTACTTCAAAAATGCATATAAACTTACCACTGTGATTGGCAGGAGGTTTTATAACCTCCCTGTGGCTCCGAGTTCATTACTTTACTGAAAACACTGATTAGTACTACATAAGTAACTCCACTGAGAACATCCCATCAGCACACAAATAATAAGCCCTGCTACCATCAACATGAGGCATTCCCTTTCAGTTGGCCAGTTTCTTATAGCTTTTAAGAACTGACACTTTCTCACTTTAAAAGGAATTAATAGTACATGGAAGGGAAAGGGTGACAGCTCAGCTTTTGAGGCAAGAAGCCACTGATGAAAAGTTTGAGATTAGACTGTAAGGTGCATTTTTGTTACTTGCTCAACTGCCTGAAATCTAATGGCAATGTCTTGCTCACCTGAGGTTGTTGGAAAAGTTTAGTGAACAGAATACATCCTCAAAACTGATTTACATATCATATAGAATATATTTCATTTATATATAAACCCTAAACAGAAAGAGAGGAAAAAATTAACAGCAACTAGAGAATTTCTCAGTTTTTTGACAGCTCCATCAGAAGACTTAAAAATACTCTGGTTATTAGCACTAGAACTATAACTTCATAGAGAATCACAAATATATTCCCAATTACATCTTTCCAAATAGCTTGTGTACTCCGTATGTTGAAAAAAACTACACAATTTCCTGACCTTATATAAAAGCAGATTAACCATGTTATTGGTATTGGCTCTAACTAGTACCACATAATCAGAAGAATATAAAAAACTGCAAGGATTTCCTTGATTTAGTATCCTGACACAAGACTGTCAGGCAGTGCTATCTTTCCCATTCTCAGAAATGTCTAGTACAAAAACTACCTGCTTCCAACATAGATCATAAGTCAATAATCTGAAGAGCAGAAAATGGCAAAGTGAAATTGGTCTCAATTTCACATTTAGGTGTCTAATTATGGAACTCAAATTCCCACAAATGTGACTGAAAGCCACTTGCTCAAAGGCCATGTCTTGCACCTAGTCCCAGAGGTATCTTCCCATCCCATGAGTCATGCCGGAAAGAAACAGCAGTTAAGTTCCCTTACCCAAAAAGCCCCTCAACAGATAACAGATGACAAAAAACAGAACAAAACAAGAAACGACAACAAAAAACATTGGTAAGAAAAATACTAGCGAGGAAGATTCAAAAACAATTTCAGTTGAATCTTTATTTGTTGCTTTTGCATTACAAAATATCCCCAAGAAAATCCATTTAAAATGATTACTAACTAGAGAAAATGGATACTTCCTACAGAAAAAAATCCAGCAAAAATGGGATAAAAGAACAGAACAAAAGAAAAGCAGTAAAGTCAACTGGGACTAATAACTAATTACAAGCAAAGCAACATTGCAGGCTTCATACGGAACAACCATATGGTAGCTCTACCTCAGACAAAAACTGATGAGGTCTTTACTACAACTATCAAAGGTCTGTGCCACGGCCTAAAAAAATTCCACCTTCCTGTTCATGAGTGGGGTTCACTTTTCTTTTTTAATACCCATCAGAGAAAACGGTCTCAGAAATGGGGGGGAAAAATGCTAAATAGACGGCTAATACAATTCTGAAAGCGCAGCAAGAACATCAGTCAAACTATGTAAGAGGGGTTATTTGGACACCAATGGTTCACATGAATTCCTCTGAACTGCCCTCCAGAGCAATGCTGCATGTGAAGCAGAGTTGACTAAGAACAGTCTGATCCTGGATTTTTACAGTAAGCTTAGGGAGCCACTCAAGATATTTCTAGAGCTAAAAAATCTTACTACTGCAGATTTTTCTTCCTCTAATTTCTCACAGAGAAAGACAAATAAGAGGAGCAATTTTGAAAGTCCATGTTTGTCATGGTTTTGGCTGGGATAGAGTTAATTTTCTTCGTAGAGGCTCACACAGTGCTGTGTTTTGGATTTTTGATGAAAATAGTGGTGATGTTTTTGGTTGTTGCAGAGCAATATTTACATAGAGCCAAGGACTTTTTTTTTTTTTTTTTAGCTTCTTGTGCTGCCCTGCCAGCGAGGAGGCTGGGGGTGCACAGGGAGCTGGGAGGAGACATAGCCAGGGCAGGTGACCCAGACTGACCAAAGAGATATTCCACACCATATGNGCGCGCGCTGCCTTTGCTTTACCTAGTAAACTGTCTTTATCTCAACCCATGAGTTCTCGCACTTTTACCTTTCTGATTCTCTCCCCATCCCACCTGGGGAGGGTGAGCGAGCAGCTGTGTGGCACTTAGCTGCCTGCCAGGGCTAAACCACAACGTTTTAAGTGGGTGGGGGGGAAGGAAGAGAAAGCAGGAAGGTTGGGCAGGGCGTGAAAGGGTGGCAAAGGGGAAGCAAGCCTTGAATCCTTCCTAAAATTAGATTAGCAGAATGTCATTCTCACTCCCTATGGTGGCTTCTTTATCAGAAGTGATGAGAGTACGTCACAAGTGTTATAACCTCAGATACTCTCTTTGCTGAGCCCAATCCCTCCAGGATATAAACTCAGCATAGGAGTATATAACCTATGGCTTTTCGTGCCACAAAATCGTTGCTCCTCCTTATTGCCAGGGAACTGCAACATTTCTAAGAAAAGCATCTTTCAAAAGAGTCAGATTCTCCATGCCACACAGACTGTCTCAATTTCAGATTCTGCTTTAGATGTAACTCTAAAGATGATGGCACAATAGGAAGTGACTGTGCTTCAAATTACCGCAAGTACATCTGTCATCACACTCACCTCCAAATAACTCTCTGAGGCAGTCTTGCCAGAGCATGTGCTAACTTATTTGCTATGTCTTCTGACAGGTATTTCACTCCAGCTCCAAATGAGACGAGGACAAAGCCATTTTCATTAGCACCATTCACCCATGTTTGGAGATCCTGTTAAAGCAAAATTTATATTGAGCATTGTAGAAGCATAGGTAAACCACAAAAACACATTAAATAAACATTGCTTAGCACAAACATTTGTTGATCCCTAGTTACTTCAAAAGCCAAGTTTGAAAAGTCAAACATTCTGGAAATTACTGAGTACAATGATTCAGAACACATGGTATAGACTACAAACATCAAAATTCTTTCAGGTTTGTTTTAGCTTCTGTATTAAAAACCAACTTCCTGAGAATTTCTTTTCTTAACCTATCAGTTGACACATTCATATGGTAAAAAAAAAAAAGAAAAAAAGAAAAAAAAGACACCCTGCATTTCAACACAGCAAAATATAAATAGATCTATCTTGTCGTATCAGCCTGGAGGTAAAACACAGGAAAAACATGAAGGAAGTCAGGGACTCAATTGCTTGCTCTCTGGCCTTAAAGTAAGTGAGAGTAAATAATAAAGGTTATTTTTATTTAATTTATATAAAAATAATAGAACAACTTGACAGAATCCAGAGCCTTCAAAAAACACCTCCAGGCATCAGGGTGCTCTAGCTCTCAGCCCAGACAGAGGAAAAGCAGGCAAGAGCAGGACTGCACCCACACATCAGTTCAGAAGCGAGTTAAAATGGCCATCCAGTACAATGACAGAGGTTGGAAGGGACAAGGAGCAGCCATGGCCTTCACTCCAGCACCACCAGGTGACCCTGGTTACTGCAGAAATCATAGATGGTATTTCCCCTGAGCTTGAAGTAATCCACAAGCCAGCGAGGTAGTCTGAGCATAACTGCCAAGAGACACTTCAGAGCTGGTATATTCACCCGCAGTCCGAGATCCGCTAGATACAACTTAAAAAGAAAAGAGGACAGAAACATACCAATATCTATACAATTACTGCGCAGACCCTCACTAAATGCATCTTGCTGAAGGTCTACTCTAAACATTAGCGAAGATGCGCTTAGCTGTGCCAATGCCATCGCCGCTTCCCGAGGTGCCCTGCCCACGCAGGCACCAGGCGAGGAAGGCAGCAGCAGCGCGGCACTGTAGCTGTAACCACGGCTGCTCCGCGGCACGCTCCCGGGCTTCCCACGCACATCTCCGACAGACCGCTTTCACTGGCTGGTGCATTAACCTCAACCGCTGTATTTCAGACCTAACGACCCAAAAACACAGGTCAGAAAGCCTCTGTTAGCCAAGCAGGTCCTGGAGCGGGTTTCTGAGCAGCAGCCAGACACGCGTTTCAGGATGCACCTACGCCTCTAAGAAGAGCAAAGCAAGGACTGCCCTGGTGGCACCTGGCTCCCAAGTAAATCCAAACTAAACCCTGCTGGGCATCTTTAAGGGTCCAGTGTTTCACTGCACTGAAAACCTCACTGCACTGGGTCCAGCCACAGGTAATCCATCCACAGCTAACTCTTCAGACAAGGAGCAGTTAAGTTACAAAGGAGACAGCAAAATCTGAACCCCAGGTTGACTTTGTGGAAGCATGGTTTATGTAACTGATGAAAATGCAAGCCAGCAGATGTGACTACCTAACACCACCGGGATGGCACAGCACTGCAGAGTCAGAAGAAAAACCATCTCAGCGTATTAGATGGAGCAGAGCTGCAAGCTAAACAAGTCTCAAACACAAAAACAATGTCATTGGACTTCAGGGGAAAAAAAAATGAAAAAAGGCAAAAAGTCTGATGTACCCTTTGCTTGTGAAAACAGATTCAATTTCTATTTCCGACACAACTGTTCACAGTGGAAACTAAAAAATTATCCCACTGATATACAGATGTATCAGTCTGCCAAGGAATATCTTATTTTTCCCAGGATATGGTTTAGTTCTAGTCTCATCCATGTAAGCTTGCTCAGCACCAGTAAAGCAATAGGAAATGAGTAAAAGGAAAATTAAGTGCCCTGTTCACGATGCGTCTCTCGTCCCAGTAATAAACAACAGGCTAGACAGTAACAGGGCGATACTGCGCTACCATATCTGGGTGCAAAACCACAAAAGCTACCACAAAAACCAGCAGGCGTAACAAAGAACTGTGCATTAGACTGGGAATTGTACACTAGTCCCTGTTATGCAGCGAAAAAGGAATTTCCATTTTCCCTAGAATCCATGCTTCATTTTTCTTCATCCTTTTCTAGTGCCCTTTATTTTCCATTTTTTCTTCCTATGTCCACAGAGAGAAGGGGAAGAAGGGGAAGAATAGGGAAGTGTCTGTGACCTGCCTCTAAGCTGAATCATTTATTACTGGCTACACTTCTGGCACAGAAGTTTCCAGCTGGTTTTGTGATTTATTTAAAGTTTGTCCTTGAATTTTACATAGGGACCTAAGGCATGCTCCAAATGTAATTATATTATAGTTGTTTAGTAGTTCAGCTACTTATATCTTGAACTATTTCCTATCTGTTCTTTAAAGCTAAATAGGAAAAAAAAAAAGCTTGTGTGGGCTCTAGGATAAACCCTTCTGAAAAGCAATCGCATACCATGCTCTAAAAAAAAAAAAAAAATGCAGCCATTTGTAATATTTGATGAAGTTACATTCCGAGAGCTGAAGTCATCTCTTATAAGGTGAAGTTTCTTAGGCTCACTTGTCTCTTAGACCCTGCATGCTCGCACTCCCTTTCATGAGCAGGTTGCAATTTATTTTCTAGTATGTTTTTAGTACGACTAATCTTTTTGGTATTGAAAGTGTAAGACAATTCAAACTAGATCTGCTGATAAGCTCCCCAGCTACTATCAGCTTGAATTTAAACCAGGCCCTTCATCTCTTCCTTTGGAAGGCGGTGACACAAGGCTCACAAGCACTTGCTGTGAAGATCTGCTGTGAACTCCCAAGTCTCAAAAAGCACCAAAACCCAGTGTCATCTGGCACTACAGAAATGCTCTGCAGCGTGCTTCACATGAGAAAGGGACAAAGAACTCGGTGCTTCTGATAGCATTAACAGCATTAGGCCTGCTGCAGCTAGCATGCCAGCAAGGGGAGGGAGCTGCCCTTCATGTGAGAGGGCTGGGGGAACATGAAGCTCTGCCCAGGACAGGCGATGAGCCAGCAGGGAGTTGGCAGGTGAGGATTAGCAGGCAGACCAACATGGGCTACAGGGCGGCGGGTGGCTGCTACAGTCCGTCTGGTCAGGAAGGAGAAGCACGAGGCTGTCTTCAGACAGCTGGAAGGAGCCTCTTGTTCACATGCCCTGGTCTTCACAGGGGACTTACCCACCCCAATACCTCCTGGAGGGGCAGAAACCTGGAGGTAACTTGAGTGTCCTGATGACAACTTCCTGACAGGGGCTCAAGAAGCCAGCAAGGGGAGACACTCTGCTGGACCTCATACTTACGAGCAAGGAAGAACTGGCCAGCAATGTGAAGGTCGGGGCAGCCTTGGCTGCAGCGACTGAGAGATGGAGCTGTTCAGGATACTGAGAGGACAAGGAAGGCACTAGCAGGATCTCCCGGACTTTAAGAGAGCCAACTTTGGCCTCTTCAGGGACCTGCTTGGAAAAAAAATGTGGGATACAGCCCTGGAGAGAAGAGGTGTTCAGGAGAACTGGTTCATATTCAAGCATCACCTCCTCCAAGTTCATGTCCAGCTGTAAAGGTGTTTGCTTTAAAAGACAAAAACATGATAGCTGGCACTACTGCTCACATATTTCTCATTCAGCATCAGGAAGTCCAATCTATCACTACTTATGCCTGGTCAGGCACGTGGCTTCTACTAGAAATCGGCCTGTTCTAACCCAGACATGGCTCCCAAGGCTACTGCTCCTTTGTGCTTAATTAGAAATTCTGTGAGACTTCACAACCATGATATATTAACATAATTAGAATTATACATCATTAAGTATACATACAAGAGGCACAAAATATTTCCTTGTAATGGCATTTCTAAAATAGCATTCAAAAATCCCCATGTATAATAACAAATAGCTATTAAGCACTGAGCACTGTAATTCTATTAAATACTGAGTAATGTAGGAGTAAAAAAAAAGAAACGAATGTTACCCTGTACCATGGCATTATTAGACTAACCCTACAAGCAGGCTTTTGCATTTTATTACTGTGCAATAGGAAGGCAATCTGCCTTATGTTATTATTGGTCATTTCATAGCCAAACTTTTGTAACCCTTGCCTCTGAAAAATGTCTCTGGTTCAACAGAACATAGCACGTAAGACGTATAAACATCATGAAAACCACAGTCTTTCCACCAGGGAACTTAAAATCTTGACAAGCAAGACAAGATCCTGCTGTCAGGCTCAAACAGAATGAACATGTTTGCCATCTTAAGTGAGATTATAAGAATTAACAGAATATGAATTGCTTCATTTTGTGTAACTTGCAGCTTTTTATTTGTGTGCTCCCTCTCCTGACACACTTAAGTGTGGGGACACACATGCACACCTGCAAGCTCTCAAAGTGGGATCCAAGCAATCTTGGAAACAAGTGAAATGGGGTTTGCCATGCTCTGAGCTAGGCAGGTGCAAACCAACTCTGATCTTACAGGTGTGTAACCGGATAAATGCAAGTGCAACAGGTGGGGACTTAGCTCAAAGAATAAGTCTACACAGCTAGGTGGATGCCTGCCCAACCCAAATGAGAAGCAAAGGAACTTTGTCTTCGGCTTTTCTTTTACAACACAATTTGACAGGGGCAAATTCTGTGCCACCCTAGAAAAGATCCAGAAGACTTTCAACTGGGTTTATCATATTTTGACATCAACTGAAAGGTTCTTTTACTCAAATTTGTCTGAATTTTACTTAAGCTTTACTTCCTGCTGGTAATAGGAGGAATTGCTTGCCTGCCTTCTGATCTGCAGTTCCTTTTCCAATCTGCTTCCCCAGAGGGGTGCTGGAAATCAGTGCTGTGCAGGAGCTGCAGAAATGCAGCAGACTTGTCAGAACAGGGGTTCTCTTCGCATACATTTGTATAATTTCTGGCATAACATAGCATTAATTTAAGAAGATCACTAAGCATTGCTAAAAATGCAAGAGTCAGGTAAAAATGAGGAAATGAAGGTGGGGGAACTGATATTCCTTCCTGGTAAACCACCTGAGTTAGTGACCTGGAGGAGTCTATTACTCCCAGGTTCCTTTAACTTTCTGTAACTATTTCTCAAGATAGTTTTCACTACAGAATTTCTAAAGATCTAGCAGAACTGAATCCAAGTGAATGGTGTTAGTAGACCTTTGGTTGCAAAATAGATCTGCCTATCCTGCTACAATTAGCTGGGCCACGGTACAAAGGATCAATATTTTCTTGTACTTTCCCTGTTCTTTATGTGGTCTATAAGGTACAGATGCAATACAGTAGATAAAAGCAGACTATGATCTTGGCACATGAAAGAGGCTGAATACTTTACCACTTTCATTACTATAGCTATGTACTTAATTTGTGCATATACGTTCCTAATATTTACTTTAGGAAGCATGCAGCAGTACCTGTGATGCAGGATTAGTGCTCGAAACTTTTGTTTTGCTCTAATCTTGCAAAACCTGAATCACAGAAGAGAACACTGATGCAACAGGAGGGGTTTTTTTTGGCCTAAAATTTCAACATATCTAGTCACTCTAGTCTTTAGTCACCTTCCTACCTTTTTATTGACTTAGACCACGTTAGCCCTAGCACTGCAACTATCAGTCTCAAGAAATCTCCCACATCAGAACAGAAACCAGAGAAACCAGCTTTGCATTCAGCCGGAGAGAGAAAGAAGGCAAGCATCGAGTTAGCTACCAGTCATTGAGCTCTGGAGACTGGTAGCCACATTAAAAAAAACACTGACTTTCACTAGAAAACAAATGAAGTCACCACTCCAACACCATATGAACTGTATGAACTCCAATACTATGAAACTAAGAAGTTTCATAGATACCTAGGCTTACCCAGTATGAACTTGGCCGTTTCTTCTTTTAAACCCACTTAAACTTCTGTCCTTCAGCACATGCCGTCTTCCTGATTTAATTACACACCATATGAAAATTGAACCAGAATGAGTCATTAGACTCACCTTTGTTAAAAAAACACGCTCCCTGTTCAGGCAGCACTTTACACTCCTCACTTGCAGCACGAAAGCTACTTCCTTTTGCCCAGTTTAAATGATGTCCAGCTTTGCTGTTAATTGTGTGATTTTTTCAATGCAAGGAAAGGATAACTAATATTTGAAATTACAACTTTCGAGGTCTAAACCTACAGTAAAGGTCTGGGGCAGGGGGTTATTACATAATGAGCTGCATTACTGAGCCTTCTGCAACCTCTTCTTCAAACTTCAACTGAACACAGATGCACTTTTAACTTCTGCAGTCAATTCAAGCTTTACATATATGTGCTAAAGACAGGCTATCTTTTCCAGTGACTATAACAGAGCCCTTGCTTACTTTTTTTTTCTCCCAAAGGCAAGTACTTTCAGGTTTTGTTGTGTAGAAAGAAAAACTCGTCTCAGTTTTAGTCCTAGCAGAGCCAGCAATCACAGACATTTCCTTCACTGAGGTTACCCCGCAAACTTGAAAAACTGACCAGAAACTTAGAAACACAGACCTTGGTTTTCCCTTTCCAAACTAAGAATCAAAACCAAAGCAGTTATAACCTGAAAACCTTGAAGAACTTGACAGCCTGATTCTCAAAAGAAAGTAGTGAATTCTGAATTGGATTTCCAGAAACTTTGATCAGGCACTTACACAACTTCCAGTGGAAGAAAGATGCAAATTCTTTTTTGTGAGGTCACACTAAAGACAAGCTGATGTTCATGAAGTATTAAGTTAGACACGCAGGCGCATACAGGGATTTTCCAGAAATTTTACGACACAAGCACAGCTGAAAAATCTAGAATTGGAGATTCACAAAAACCACTTGTGTGAGGGAGGCGGTATCCCCAGGCTTTCTCAGCAGCAAGCAGAGAGGCTTGCCCAAAGGATACCCCCCCGGAGTACCTGGTTAGACACCTCAACTCCTCTTGTCCACCCCCATGTCTTCACCAGGCACAGTGAGCTAGCAAGAGGCTAGTCCACGTGAAAGACCAAAAACCTGTAAAGTCATCTACTACAGCAAACGTTCAGTTCCTGAACTGAATTTTGAACCAAATTTTCTAACTGAATTTTGGTTTTCATCCAACTATAGCTTTATATATTACATCCCTCAAAACCATCATTATCTAATAAAACATTCATCACTTACCATTTTTACTTAAGTGATTAAAATCAATGCATGCTAAGATACGAAATGCTTAAGGGTATCCCAATTACAAGACTGTGCCAAACCCTGTCAGGCCTCTGTCTGTTTTCATGTTAACGTCCATGCAAACGCATATTCTTCAGGCAAAACAGTAGAAAAGTAAGGGACTGAAATAAACTCTCTTTTGAAATTCCCTACCAGTTGAGTTAAATCTCTAGTTTCACTTACATTGACTGCCCCCGATCCTGGCATACTGAGTCCCAAGGAGGTACCAACTCGTGTTCGACAACATTCCACATCTGATGTGCTTTCTGAACCCTTTTAAGATGGTAGTTAAACACACTTAAGGGTTACACAAGGAGATATGGCACTTGCACAGACCAGGTAAGGGCAGTCAGTCAGCATTCTCTTCCCGTTCCCCTCCTTCTCCAGGTAGGGAGCTTTCATACTGAAAGTAACTGACTGGCCTTGTGCCTCATTCGTCCCTTCAAAAGCTACATATTTACTTTTAAAGTACTCCTTCAAGTTTGTCATATACGCTGTGCACAAACTGCCTAAGCGGGCTTCTCCTTTTTCAACGCTGGCGATATTTATTGTAGTCAGAGCTTAGCACAGGAGCAGATATTACGATCTTGCCTTGTTCTCTTTTCTGAGTTCAGCTGTGTGCAATCATTTCTGTATGACATTACTTTCTGAAGAGTGAAGGTTTTTGCATATATCTATATATATATATGCATATATTGCTCTTTTACTTAAGTTCTTGCTGTGCTTGTATAGGGAGAGTAAGCACTTACTGATCTATGCTCTTCTATAGGCAGGACAGGGGATGGGGGAATAAATAAAATAAAAATCTTTTTACCATTCTCGGACAGGAATGCTATTGTGCCGACCCCACTATGTGAGCTTTGTTCTGTTTGGTTTTCTAATTAGCTATTCTTAGCAGGCTTAGATGCTAAATGCACAGCTGTGACTATAGAGTGAGGACCCAGCTGGCAGTAACCAGTGGTGCCTAATACTGAGCTTTGCTTCAGATAAACAAAGTACACAAATACAAACATAACCGGGTTTAATATCCGAAGCTTTCCCTGTTCAGCTGCTCGATTCAAATGTGTAATAGCACAAATGTCTGTTCTTTGAATATGGTTGCGAACCACCACTCTCCAACGGGGAGCACAGGCACACTATACAACTTCTGCTGCAAAACGCTGCTTAGGGTAGACAAAACCAGATCTATTTCAAAATAAATAAATAAATAAATAGCCACATGAAGTGATCTTTAGAAATGAGATACTGACAAATGAACAGAAAGGTATAGGATTTTTTTTTTTTAGTGGCCTTTCTTGGCATCTTCTAACTAGCACTTTTCTCATGTGAGGTATTTAAATGCTGTATTAAAATACATTTTAACCTCACTTTAATTTTATTAAAAAACATTGTTTCAGCACAGGCAGTTAAAGGTCATACACATGCAATTATATGACCTCTAATATCACTGAGCAAACAGGGTCTTATCATATCACCTGAAAGCTATAAAATACCGCTTCTGTCTATAGCAAAACCAGAGCAACACCATCACATTAGGCAAAGTCTGACGTTTGCATTGACTTGCTATTAGCTTGCAAGTCTGTTTACAACTGATTGCAACATTTGCTGTGACGAGCAAAGGACACGAGACACCGCGGTGAGTATCTGACTGCAGTGACCAGAGGACAGCTTGCACCTCCCTGACTCAACACATCCAGCTGCCTGCTGCCTCAGCCAAAGCCCTCTGTGTCGGCTCATCTACATGACACGCTCAAGGTTATTTTTCGACTAACAACATTCCCGCGTTTTTAAAAGCGATGGCCACACGGCAAGCGCGCTGGTTCCATTTTATCAGGATCTGTTCCTTTCTGCATTATCAGGCTCAGTTCAACTAACACCAGCCACATTGTTCCCAACCAGGAAAAGATCCTTCTCACCCCACCATTTGCCTCTCATTTAATCACATCTCAATTAATTGCAGATTATTTGTTCTCTTTCCTCATGTACACGTTGCTGTCGTTCACCCACTTCTCTATTGGGATTTTGTACTAAACTTACTTTTTCTGGTCTGTCCCCTCCTTTCTCTCTCTTGATTCTTTCTGCTGTTTGAATTCAAACTAAAACATCTAAAAATGAAACAGAAAAGGTCTCTTTTTTTTTTTTTTTAAAGTCTCAACAGGCTTTGTATCTCGTCTTCCCTAGATACACTGATGTTGGCTGACCTGCACCACATACCATTAGGAAGCTGATAAATCCCATTCTATTAATGAGATATACTGTAAGCAAAAAAAGTCCCTCCAGTTAATGTTATTTGTTCGTATCAGCAATGAATAAGACAATTCCAAAAACAGTATTTTAGGCATAAAAAAAGCATATTCAGATTACAGCATCAGACTAAATTCCCCTATTTTCTTGCTGGTTAAAGCCATCTGTTAGCCACACGAACACTCTCAGCCATGAAACAAAACGTAACCTCTGAACTGTTTTCTGAGGTCTCCAAGCAGTGTTAAGTGCACTGTTGGCACGTATCACCTAACAATGCTGTTGATAACAAAGTGCTTCTTTAATAATATTAGGCACAGATTCAGCCCTGCTGAGAAACAGATTCAGTGCTTTCCTACTGTTTCTCACTAATTATTTGGTATATATACACTGCACATTTGCCTCATCAAAAACTCATTGAAAAAATGTTTTTAAAACTTCATGAAACTTTTTAGTGTCTAGCATGTTGCATTTTATTATCCCTGACCTTTACTGCCTTTTCTCATTTAATGTCCAACACCAAAACAATGTTTAAGTGCATTTAACTTTGAAGAGGAATGAATTTCAGACTCAAAACACTGGTAAGAAACACAGCACCACAAGCCTTTGCCTTTTGTCCTGCATCTCAGCCCTCTCTAGAGTTACAAGCATGCCCAATGAAGCTTTCAAGAACACAGTCTACCTGAAACTAGAGGTCAACCAGAAAACTGCTGCGCAAGTACTTCCCTGATGCAACACTCTTCATCAAAAATCCATTACTCACTGGACCTTTGGCAAACACCCTGGGAAAGCAACCTTGCTTTTCAAGGGAATGGAAGGCATTTGAAAATAAGAAGCTTACCCTTCAAGAGAGGTTATGAAAATGACTGCATACTGGTAGAGTAAAAGGTACAATAAAGGTTTCCTCAAATCCAGGATTCAAATTAAAAATATTGTTGGCAGTATCACAGAAGCAATATCCTCTTAAAAAAAATCCTCACATTCCTAAGCATGGAGCCCCCGCATATAACTTGTAAGCATACAAAGACTTCGGATTATTAAATGCAAACCAATGTTTTGTCAATCCTACAACTTTGGTAGTTGCATATATAGTAGAAAGTACAAGGGTTTTGTTTGTTTGTTTTTTTAAAAAGACAGCTTTAAGTATGGTGAATAGTTTTTACTCCACCTACAGAACATTAGGTCAACGTAAACTGCCACAACTACAGCAACAAGAAAATTGAAGAGAAGCTGAATTTTAAATCTAGACCTCAGTTACAGCCACTGTCCTATAACCTCTTCCATAAATCCCCATTATGAAGTAATTTAGGCAGGCAGTTTTGTCCTTCGTTGCTCCAGTACAACACCTGTACTCTGTGGAGGGCAAGAAATCTAATTCTAACCAGCAGCTGTGATTTAATAACAATTTGTTACTCGTTTCTTGTTCATGTTAAATAGCTTTTCTCTAGACTCTTCTCCCTTTCTAAATATGTATGTGTGTATACATATGCACACACAATGTATTATTTAAAATGAGTATATTTTATAAAGGCAGTCAGTCATCACCCCTTCTTTACCAGAAATAAGACCACTGGCTTCTGAGTCTGTGTTGAAGTGATAAGATCTCCTATCCTTTAACAAAACCTCCGTAACCTCCTCTACTGTGCCTCCAGTTGGTTGGGGCGATGCAGAAACTCTTTAGACGGCCCCATCTACTTCCCCACCACCACCACCTTTGCATAAACAGCATTAACAGAGAGAGAGCATCGCACTGGCATTTGCTAAGCAACTCCCCATTGTCACCTCTTCCAGTCTCCGTTCCCTCGCGGTCTCCTCACGGGCTGCCAGCACACACCGCACAGCACTGCGCAGCAGCTCCCAGCACACGGGCACCCCAGCATAGACCGTGCAGAGGGTGCAACTGTGGGAACATAAATTGGGGCAGCGGTGGCGGCTGCTGCTGGGTACCCCCTGCTTCCATCTCCCAAGCCCAGGATCGCTCGGGGCCAGCACAGAGCGCTGCCCCGCAGCCCCCACGCAGCCTGAGAAAACTCGGACAGGCAGAACCGAGCTACGCCGATCAGCAGCAAAGCAGCAGGTTAATATTCAATTGCAGAGGTGCATTCCTGTGCTGGAAATTAAATTACTCACAAGTAAAAAAAGTCCTACAAATAAAAACATTAGGACATTGTCGAAAACAAAACTTCTGTTCAACATGTTCTTGTGACCTAAAACAATTACGATATGGGTGACGTACAAATCAATGCTCTGTTGTCTTCAGAAGCTAGGAACTGCTTACCCTGCCACTGGCTAAGCAAGATAATTTGGACGGTCTTCCCCAAAAGTGGGGGTTTTGTCCAAAGAGAATTATTCGCAGCTCTGGTTCATTTCCCTGGAGAAAGGAGGAAGAGAGTTCACTGTCAGGATTACTCAGCAGAAAGAATTATTTCAGGACATTCGTCTAGTAAATCTGCTGAACTTGGACAATGAAAAAAATTACTGTACTCCAAGTTTCAGTCAAACGCAAATCAACTCCCCTCAACTATGACTAACTGTGCTACCTACTCTAACCTGCTAAAAACGTTGGGGCAGTGAAACTACAGGTGATAGAGGTGGTGATCCTTCTCCTCCCTTGCCAGTCCCGTTCTGTTCTTCCTTGGAAGTCACCAATCCCTTCCAGGTGACCCTGCCGCAGACTCGGACACATCACTGCCATAAAGGATGGCTGCCACCTAAGCTAACCAACAACAGGATCAATAAACACCCAAGCAGATTATTAGCCAGACACAAGGTACCCACTTTACCTAAACAACCTTTAAGCAACCAGGATATCTGACAAGAAGAGTTGGCTTGATTACAAAGATTTTTTAAAAAAAAAAAATCAGTAACATTAATAATTAGGCTTGCCACTCTTGAATATCAGCTTTGAAAGTGTCCCTAACTATTCAAACACACTGTTCAAGCTGATGCATGTTCCAAATACTAGAGGAAAAAAAGCATGCATTTGGAAATAAGACCATAATTTCGAACAAGTAGAGAAACAAAAGTTGAGATATGCTAGAGAAGACAATTATGGAAATAAAACTAACTCATTATTTGTCCTACGTACAGCTTAGTCTTAAAAACTTGCAGCTGAAACTCACTGTTAAAGCACTGCACATTACCAAAGTGAATTAATTTTGTTGATTTGTGCTCTTCAATATGAAAATGAATTAGAATGTTTTAAATCAGAAAACCTGTTTACAGTAACAGCTTATATTAACTTTTTTTTTTAATAAAGGAAATAGTAAAACACCTTCTGCTGCTTTTAATTTTCGGAATTTGACCTATGCAACACCCAAGCTCTGAATCTTGCATTCTCCATTCCCAGTACATACAATCATTTGAGCTAAAGAAATAACCACATTTTACAACCATCCGTGAACCAAGTCAACTTGTTTTTTGATGCAAGCACAGAATTGCTGAAGGCCAGGAATTTGGACTTCTGTTCCCAGCCTCCTGAAGGTGTTTGCTCCTCAGAGTGCTGGATGTCGGCGTATGTACTCAGAGGACCTCCTCGCTAAGTCTTACTGGAGATACATAACTGACTACTGAAATCCCCGTGGCGTCCTCTTCCCTGTCTCTTACTGCACAGATACATGCTGAGTCACATCTTCCCAAATTTGAAATGCAACACTATAGCTGGAACAGATGTGGCTTATCAACCCTGCAATACTGCAGCATCTCAGACTGGAGATTACAACAGGAAAAAGGCAATTTTTTTTTTTTTTTTTTAAATGACTATCTGAGGAGTTCAGACTACATGTGCTTGTTCAGCGAAAGATCAGTAGTCAGTGGGGATGAAGCTGTGCATGGAAATTATTTCAGGGCCAAAATACACAATTATATGGTACAGTACAGGAATTATGTAGTCCCCCATAATCTCTACCATCCTTAAAAGACTCTTTGCTGCCCCAGCTGACAAATCACACGCATTTTTAAAACAGCTCTAGAATTGCTTCACATCACCAGGAATTTACTGTTAAAAGTAGCTCCATAAGAACTATTCTCCCAGTCCTTAAAAAAAAAAAAAGATAAGATGGTGCTATGCAATGTGCTAAAATTTACTGCTACAGTTTGCAAGAGCTTATAGAAAGTGTCCTTTAATTTGAATGAAAAAAATCTGATCCAAGGAATGTCTCCATATTCTTCCACCTATTTTTTAAGATAGGCAAGTACTAGTATCAACTAACACCAGCCTAAACATGCAACTATCTTCAAGACAAAAAAAAAACCACAACCTTTTTAGTGAAGATATTTCAAAGCCACCAATTTGTCATCTAGATATACACAACAGCAAGGTTAGATAAGAGATCTACAGGGAGGAGCAAATAAGTTACGATAATTACTATCTGATGACAACTACGGCTGAAAGAATAGCTTTTACTTCTGAAATGCGAGCATCCTCCTTTGCAGTGCAAGTTTACTCAGGTAGAAGAGAATTAAAACACAAATTGACATCTGTTTCTCTTTTCAAAGCAACAATAAATGGCATTCAGTCCAAAAGAAGCGCCTCAAGATCGGCACTGAAGAAAAGCAGAATGTTAGAGAGGTAGTTACAAAACTTCAAGAACAGTACAGATATGAAAAAAGAAAAGCTCAACTTGCATGTCAGAGGATAGGCAAGATTTTAGTTTCAGTGATTTTTTTCCCCCATAAACACTAATACAGATATCTTGCACACATCTGTATCCAAACTGTAGGATCCAATCTATGTTCCAATGCACCTGTATAACCAACCAGTTGATCTAAACAAGTCTTTCAAAATAATGTTTACCTTCTTTTCTTGCAGCAAAGTTCCCTGCTTGTTTTCGGTGCCCTTTGCCCCTCCCTGACTACGGAGCTGGTATTTCCTGACGCTGCTGCTTAGAAGAGCCATCGCGTTCCTACCCTTATTCAAGGACGTATCTTATCAGGCTGATTAATGCCTAACTATGTATCAACCTGCTGTGTGTTACTTCAAAGGGCCAGTTTCATCCAGCTTACCAGGATGCCCCTGGAGAAGTGTAGTAAGGTGGAGGCAGAAGAGCCTTTTACTTTCTGTCATTGTCAGCTAAACGGAAAATACCATACACTTGGTAGTTTAAGCCAGTGATGACCTTACAGACTGATACTTGGTCTGTCTCCAGCTTCTGACCCTTTAAGGCTAAGTCCACCTCTAAGCAATTCAAAACACACCATTTTTGCAGTTACCTGTACAAACCCTGGACTCTGCTATACATACGTAAGTTTTTATTCACTTATGGATAACAAGTGCGGCCGCATTAACCGTCTTCTCATCTTTCACAGAGCACCGCACTTCTGCAAGAAGCACTGTCTAAATCCACGCCCTTTACCCAGTGAAAACAGCACTAGCCACCACAGCAGGCGACCTCTGACTACAGGGAGCGTTGTGCCTATTCCGAGCTTAATCAACCTGCAGCAGAGATCAGAAGGACAGAGGAGGAAATCTGTCGCTGTTGGAAACTTCAGTCACCTCCTGCCACAGCACGTCTCTGTCGAGGGCCAGACTGACCTGCTACGCCCCAGCTCTGAGCATCCCCGAGCGAGGCCGCGGCGCGCACCAAGGCCCCGCAGGCAGCTCCGGCCTCCGTGAGGCCGCTGACCTCCACAGGGGCAGCCTCTCGTGCCTGCTGCATGAGGCGACTGCGTGATCAGCTACTGCTGCTTTCTGATCTCCGAACGGCCATAAAGATTTGCCCCTGTAAGCCCAGTTCCCTCCACGCACGACAGCGAGAGGCGCAGTTAACGTATTGCTGCCACGGGGACTCCAGGCCGCCTGTACCCAAGCGCCGTACCAGCGCGGCAGGAAGACGTTTGGCTCTGCGTCTGCCCCGTGGGCAGCCCAGAAGCTTTACTTGGCTGCCTTTACTCTGGTCCCTCACCCGAGTGTCCCTACGAAGCACGACACTGAAAGCTGTCAAAAAGGACCCTTACGTCCCCGGTCAGACTTCAGGGAGCGTTAACAGGTAAAATTAAGCTGCCAGTTCAGCATCCTCCAAACTGCACCTAGCTTACATGTACCAAACTGCGCCAGCACACGGTACGTGGGAGCAACTGGGGGATTTACAAAACCCTTCCACAGCCCTGAATCCAAATATTAACACAGACTAAAAAGAGCAAAGCCAGAGTTAGGTCCCCCTCTCTGCTACATGACATGGATATTCAGCACTCCCTGCCATGTACTACTCTGCAAGCCTTATTTTTATAACTTTCCTTTAAAGACATTGTTGGGAAAGCGCAGGTGCAGTCTGGGCGACTGCACAACACAGCTCCTAAACCCACTGGAGTCAAACAGCAGCGATCCTATGACGGTTCAAAAGGCCCTGACCTTTGTCTTCCTCTTGGATTGCTCAATTATCACTCCGTTCCTTTCCTTTTTGAGACCTTACTTATTCGCCGAAAACTGAGGCTTTTCAGCCGCATTTAGGAAATGCGATTCAGCCAAGTAGAGCCACAGTATTTTATTTCTTTTCCGAACCACAAATAGCAGGCCGCCTCTGCAGCGAGAAGTCCACCCCTAGAACTTCTCCAGCGGACCAGGCCCACGTGAAGCAGCCGCCACCAGCCACTCTCCCCTCCTTCGGAAGGCCATCGTCTCTGGGCAGCGACAGCCCTGTCGCTGAGCGGGCGGCTCCCGAAGCATCCCTCTTTCCAGGCCAGCTCCCAAAGGCGAAGCAGCTCTGCGGCCGGTTCGCCTTCACGCACCAGGCTAAAAGCTGCAGAAACCATTTTAGTGGAGGCTCCAGCTCCGAGATGGGGCAGCAGCTGAAAGCAGTCGCAGCACCAGCTATCCAATTTTCATCTGCCAGAGTACAGTGAGAGATATGAGTTTTATCTATTCAGTAAGAAGAAATTGATTGCCCAATTTACCTAGAATATATGCCACAGGAAGTGGAATTATGCATAACAGTTCAGACGTGGATAAGTGATATAATAAGAGAGGAATGCTCTCACTTCACCTCTCGTATTCAATCAAGCCCATGCTTAGAACAATGTAAGAATGAATTGCCCAATAAAACTGAAGAGAAGGCAATTAACGTCTCAGTTCACAAATAATTACAGTTTGGTTTTGGTTTTACCCCACTGCAATAAATATTTGCCACTATGTACTCTACCTATAGGTCTACTTCAAGGTCACTGAGTCTGGTTACGCTCAAGATGTTATTTACAATTCCATCTTCTCCCATCACAAGATTTTGTAGAAGGTTAACATTCATGGTTCCACAGTAAACTTAGAAAGTACACAGAAAGTTTCAGAAAGTTAAAAATGTATTTGTGTGTATATAAACACGTGTATATAAACATGTATTTTTATATACGCACATGTATATCCCTACAGCAAAATAAAACTGCTTCTTTCATTTTCTTCTGTCTCATTTTATAGGAAAGAAGATATCTGCTTGCTTTGGGGACAGTTAATTTTTTACCCTGAAGACCAGTCCACAAAGACCAAAAAAGACAATGTTGAGGTAGTACCCAAATTCGTCATGCAACAAAACAGACATCTATTTTCTTATTCTGTAAGAAGAAATCAGTTTGGAAAATGAATAGCTGAAATTCAGTGCAGCCAGAAAGCTCTTCCTGTAGAGAACATGACAACTTCGTTTAGACAGCACAAGACTACCCTTAGTCTGTTTTCTCAGGATATCTGTGTGTGCTTAGACACTGTCTCAACACATACATCTATACATAAGGAGAACTTGTTAGAAGAAGCACTGTTTTGTTCACTAACACAAGTAACAGATTACCTGTTATGGGAACCCATCAAATGAAAGCCATGTAAAATATGATATTCCCTAATCTGAACTTGTTCTCCAAAAGAAAAAGTAATAATAATAATGATAGGAGGCACTTGTATCCTCCTCCTATGACAATACAAAGCGATATGTCTAGTGACAGTGCTCTAAACTGAGGCCTAAAGCTATCCTAAAGCAGCAGACAGACCTTGCAAAAATGGCTCCAAGTAGGAATCTCCAGCAGCCCGCTTATTCCCAAATTCCCATTACAGAGTTCACCTTCTCTGCAAGTTTGGCTACCTACGGAAATGCTCCAATCTGTGCCGAGACTAGACAAAGTCAGGCTGCTTCTGAGTTGAAGTTCTGAAGATGCATCAGATAGTAGTATACTATCGGACAAGCTTTGGAAGTTTTCATGCAAAAAGCAAAGGCTGAATGAGTCATTTTTAGAAGCAAATTGGTGAGTGCTACAGCTCTACCTACCTATTTACCACCCAGCCAGAAGTGCCTATTATTAACCATCTCCAAATCAAGATCTGTTTACGTACACATAAACAGAAGTGCAAGTGACATGATCTTCTGCGAAATTTTGCTGTCTGTCTGTCATGGTCACTATTGTGTTGCTGAACAAAGGCATTCTTGGCTATCAGGTATCAAAACCACATGGTACACTGAATTAATCGAGCTTAATTATTAATCTGTGCAGCCAAGATTTCTGGAATCAATCCATCCACTATTACTATTTCAGTCTGAAGTTCATTACTTGATTGCAAATAAGTGTACTGTAGAAATTTCTATCTGAACACAGCACTGGTGCTTATTATGTCAATTCTTATCATCTCCGTTTGTTCACCTTTACACAGTTTCTTCATGAGTCTATACACCTAGACTTTTACCTATCAAACCAAAGGAAGCAAACTCTCCATAAAAACACTAATACCATGAAATTAAAGACGGTATAACCTACTAATGGGCTTATTTAAGAATAAGCTTATTCACCTGTTCATTCTTCTACTTTAACCCGCACTTGGTTAGAAGTTACAGATGTAATTTGCAAGTTAGTGTGTACTGCTTTTTCCTCTACTATACCATTAAGCACCTAACGCCAAAGAAAAATACCTCCACCAACCACAAAAGACTTGTTTTGATGAGTTTGCACCTCAGTTTCTCTCCCTGCCCCAAGCCACTTCCAGTTATTTCAAGGGTTATTCCGCTGAGAAACAACAAAACAAGCATAAAAACATCAAGATACTAGACCCCATTTGAAACTCACTGCTTAAGAACTGCCACTCATCATACAAGGTAAACCAGATACCATTGAAATTACTGTAAAGCTCGGCAAACCTTACTTCTGGCAGAGGGCTGGCCGGTTTGGTTAGAATTCCTCCCACATAAACAACATTTGGTAGCGTGGGTCTTGGAAACTCCAGCGCAACATCAGTACAAAGCATCCACAGGCTGGATCCATGAACCAAGTCATACATGGACCGTTCCGGCAGAACCTTGTATTTCTGCATTATCCTTTCATATTTTGGCAGAACCAAAAAGCTGACTCCAAGTCTTGAAATAAGATAAACAACAGTATTTTTAATCCTCTCAAATAGGTTCATGTGATCTGTGAGCAGCGAGTTAAATTCTGGAACGTAAGAGAGAGGAGCTGGAGCACCCACTTCTGCTGGATACCAAAGGCCAGTGGAAAAGACTGCATACTTAACCCCTAAAAGGTGAGCTATAACAAATCCACACATCTCATTGGGATCTACCAGGAGCAGGTCAAATTTTTCCTGTTTCAGGGTACGCATGAGGTTTTGGTTGCCAACAATCATGTCACAGTTCTTAGAATAGTGGTCCAGGATATCGAACAGTTCCAGGGCTGTCAGTCTCCCAGAGAAGATACTCCTCATCTTGGACTGGAGAAAGTCATCCGAGGTGCTGCTATTAAAGATCCCTGGGTAGCGCTGAAGTCTATAGTGATTAGATGGCGGAATCTCTCTACCCTCAGAGAGGAGAAACACTGTCTGGTGACCTTGGTCATGCAAGGCTGAGGCCAGAGTCTTGAAAATATAAAGATGGCTTTCAAACATAATTGGCGGCACAACAACAATTTTGGCAGCCCTCGCTATCCCAACGGCGCTCCACAGAAGGATGAAAGCTGGAGTGTACGGCTTCATAGCTGAAATGAGAAATAAAAGCATTACATCAACAGAAGACAGGTTGGTATGTTACCTGAGAATTAGAAAAAATAGTTGTGGTATAACTCAGTAGTCCCATGAAAGCTAATCACATATCCCTATCTCAAAGATGTCTTTCCAATAGTCAAGGGGAAGAACAGAGCCACGAGGCTTCAAAATGCATTTGGTAGTGCTCATTTTCCAGAGAGGTCTGCCTTTTCCCCCTATCCTCCCCCTTTCCATCTGGCCCAGAGGGCAGATGAGACTTCTTCCAGCACGGATACTGATATGGCACCTGCACTATATGGCAGGAAAACTGACACAGACAATGAGGTTGGTATCCTCCACGGAGATGCTGCGTGCATTGCTTCTGAATTATATACGCAATCCAACAGCTAAAGATCTCGTAGTCAGCTCAGAAAGCTAGATCCTGCTAGGTCTGGGATAATATCTAAAATCACAACTGCATTACTGTCACCATAATATACCAAGTGAATTAAGCATTCCTGAAAGACACCATGTTGAAAGACCCAAGGGCTAAAGCTCTGTACTTATTCACACATCAGATTCAAAGGATGCACAGGTGATTTACTTTTCCTTTCAGAATAGGATATGACCCTTTTATACATACATTTCAGTCTTGCACCCTCAACTGGAACTTCTAACATGACAATTTTTTAGTTTGTGTTTACTGCACTGAGACCCACACCCACCTACTGTACACATGGTTATGAGCGCTTTTACTGCAAGTGTTTCTGCTAGTCACCTGCAGCTTTCAGGCTGTCCTCTTCCAAAATGCAGCTCTCAATTACAATTTAAGGATGACATTTTCTGCTGTTTTATTTTCATATAAGCCAATAAGAATTGGGAATATAAAGATTTTTCCTCTAAAAGGACACTGAAATTCATGCAATGTTTTTCTTGTTTAGTATCAGCATTGATTAGACACATTGGGGTGGAAAGTTGAAATCTGGCAAGAAGATGCTACCAATTAGAACCAACGTGACCACTTTAATCTTTCAAAAATTGCACTCTGTGTATGTGAACAAGAGAAATAAAGGGAGTTAGTACTATGTACATGGAACATGCACATCATCTTCCACTGAAGCACTTGTAAAAGTGCTGGATTCTAAACCTACTTAAACAGCACTTACAGACACTCAGGCATGAACCCTAACCTATGCTGAAAACAACAACAACGTCTTTAAGGCAGGTCTTGACAGTAGTAGGCTTCTGGGAGTGGGAAGAGAATTTTCCTTGTGTTTTGGTGAATAAAGACTATAAAACACTGTATGCACCAGACGAAAACAAAGTGTATTAGAAGCATGGAAAGGGCACGTCGAAATGCTCCTCAGTCACGTTAACCCTCTTAGGACAGGGAAATGAGTACAAGCCAAACCAAACAGTCTGCTCTCTTCTTGTGCCAAACCAAATCCATGGGGAAACTGGAGTCTGTTGCAGTGTCCTTTATAAATAAGCAGCACAGAAACTGATAATGCTACTACTCAGGCCTCGTTATCTCCTTACAGTGTACTCCTTTAACCCTCCTACAGATTACTTAGGATTTTTCTTCTTTTTTTTTTTTTGTAATGTTACATGGGTTACCAGCCCACCTAAAGAGCATCTCAATTGTATTGCTATAGCTGGACTTTCCGAAAGATGTCCCAGTTTTTTCTTACTCCAGCTTCTGCAGCTGGCTTGACTTTGAAACATTATAAGCATGCAGAGTCCAAGTAAAGCTGCAGAATTACAAGGTACATAGATTATTCAAATCATGTTTCTCACGTAAGAAGTCTTACTGCACTTGAAGTCCCTTCCACACTTGTTTTCAGAGAGCATTAGCCACTCCCTAGGAGATTACTGACCATCACTTATGAGAATCCTAACAATTGTAAATTACTGCCAGCAGTTGCGTGCCTGTGCACACATCCACATACAGAAACATTCACACTGGCAAAAGAGACTTTTTTTTCCCCCCTTTTTCTTTTCCTGTGAAAAAGCCCACAGCAGGAAGAGACATAGCAAAATCTTATGGTACCCATCGGCAGGTAGTAAAGAACTGAAGCACAGAGAATTCATCGAGATCTCCACAACACCAACACATCTATGGGCTGAAGAAGTGTTCTGGGAAGTACTCAAAGAGCTTCACTGTTTATAGGCACAAAGCTCAATTTTACCATAACACTTCAGGGGAAGAGGGAGGAAATTACTTGCTGCAAATATTACCATAAAATCTTCACTACGCTGCATTCTTGTCTGACATCAGATGAGACTGAGTTGTTTGCTAAGCTGCCTCAATTAGGGTGTCAAAGGTTACCCTAAAATATCTCCTCCCCTGCAAACAGCAGTAATTAAATTGAACTAAATAGCAACCCTATTCATTCTCCAGTAAAGTTAAAAAAGCATTCTTTCTACATGAGAAACAGCTTGCTTCTTGATTTTTTTTCCTTAAAAACTATTAAAGCTTTGACAAAAAATGAATGATGACACCAATGCTGAGAAAAACAGTGTCTCCAGTATTACATTGCTTCATTACTTCTTGTTACATTTCCAGCACAAATGCTTGACCCACCAGACTGTTTAAAGCATTAAATTGCCTTTTCAGTTTAGGTCTTTGCTTTCACTGAAGGCTTTCTAGTAAACTGCAGCACTCTACAGAGCTCAGCTGGCTTCCCAGGAGCTCTGTTCGAAGGACGTGCCCGAACCAGGCCCCCACTAATCACCCCACTTCCTTGCTATCCTCGGGGCTCACAGATTTTAAAGTGCAGCAGATGGTTGTGCAGGTGAAGAAGGACACAGGCTTGGCGTACAGCTGGCACAAACAAGCCATGCTCAGCTATCATCAACAAAGCTCCACTGATCAACACCGCTGGAGGATAACACAGATTAGGTAAGCTTTGTTTTTAAATAAGAATGGTTTAATCAATGAAATATGAAAAGTGACCAATCAAATGTGGAAAAAAGGTTATTGATTACATCTCCTAATCCTATAAGCATTCCCACGGTATTAAGTTACTACTTCTGCCAACAATAGGGATATTACAAAACCATAAATGGATTGGGAAATGCAGAAACAGTTAATGTGTCTAAGACTACCATAAATAAAAGGTAACAGAGGCCTAAGGGCAAGTCATGATCCAACAGGCTGCCCGACGCAGGAACCCCATGCTTTACTTTGATCACCTGACCTGATACATGCTCAGAGCACAGCACATCTTAGCAAACATGCAGATACAATCCTTAGCCCTAAGGCCTATTTTCCACAGCGTAGGTTCTGCACATGCCACCAAAAGCCAGGCAGAATTACCGCTGCACTTCCTCAGGATGATTACAGTATCACACCACCTCTTCCGATCCCCACCCTCATTAAACAGCACTGTTTTAAACGAGAGCACATTGAATAGCTTAATCTTTATGAGCCTCCCATAAAGCACTAGCTAGCTAACATGAACCTCTGTCAATATAATTACAAGCAGTTTATGAAACGTTAGTTCTTCTGCTCTTGCTGTGTATCGATGATAACAGATGACACTCCTCCCTAGAAGTCTCTAATTTGCAGCATCTTCACTATTCAGAACTGATAAGAAACACATTTCAAAACGTATTATGGAACTCCCCTTTTCAACAGAAGCATCTTCCACGGGGACAGGAAAACATATGTACAGGACTTGCCAAACCACAGAGATACTAAACACATGACGCTATGAGAGAAACGCCCATTAAGAGACATTTTTTACTGGGAACAGCAGCATTGACCTTACGTTGCACTTGACTAGAGGCTCTACCTTCAGCGGGAGCTGCCAGGACGATGCCTCATAATTTCACCCCCTGGTCAGACCCAGGCTGGCAGCTTGTAAGGTCTGTGTTAAGCACAAACGATGGAAATATGCAACAGCACTTGGTACACCAATTAACTGCGCGCCTAGTTCCCATTTCACAGACTGTGTAGCGGACACCAAGTGACATCAGCAAGGCAACAACATGAGACTACGTAAACTCAGCTCCCTGCCCACTCACTTCAATAGCCATCAGCCAGAAGCTCTTCGAAGACTCCGATATTTCCACCAAGATGCGGACAGCTGCTCATGCCTGCCTACCTGTATGGGAATTTCTGACTCAGCTCACCTCCAAGAACTACGGGGTTACGCTCAGTTCGATGCCAGCTCATCGAAACCAGAGCACAGGGACTCTCCCTGCCACCCTTCAGTCACAAACTCCCAGAATAAATCACTTGCCAAATTAAATAAGAAGGATCACCATCCAATGCAACTGCTTTCCACTGCTGGATCGTGGGGTATTAAAAGGTATTATCAAGTGTCCACATAGTAAGCAGGAAAAAAAAGCCAAAGCCAGAGGATGACATTTCTCCAAGATGGCTAATAATATAAAAAACCATTTGCTACCTCTGTATGAAATCCTTCTGCCTAGGATTTGCCTTCATTAAATAAGATTTTCTTCTGGTGTCTGAGCTGGTTTATAAGACCCTTTCATAGCAGAAGGTACAAAAATGAGAAGGAACAAAATTCAATTTTTTTTTTTTTTTAAATTTACAAAATTACTTAGACAATTATCACTGAATTGAAACCATTATTCTCTAAGCCAAAAAGCCCTAAAAGCAGGAACAGGTATGGAGAAAAAGGAGATGTAAGGAACAGCTTTACAGGAGTAAAAGCAACTGCTGTCTGTAAAGAGTTCAGCTCTTGGAAGAAGTTAAAGAAACACCAAGAAGTTAAACAGTAAACCTATTCCAATGGCTTCTCATAAACTTAATGGCCTACATGTGCTTTTTCAAACGTAAGAGAAAGTACAAATTTTAAAGTGTGCTACAGAAAATCAAGCACCTACACAGAAAACTGTTGGGTGTTTTCTACTGAGCAAGAATTCTAAATCCTGACTTTTTTTTTTTTAAGGAACATTTTACTATTCACTCAGAGAGACAAAGCAGGACCGAAAACAGGAAATGTGGCTATACAGATAAGAAGTCAACATTTTACTCATGAAGGCTTGATACAGGAAAATTTGGAAACACGGAAAGAACTTCAGTGACATTTAAGTTTATATGAATTATATGAAAAAGTCTTAATGTTTAAATGCATATTATAAAACTGAACTAACACTACCAGGCTTGTATTTCAATTCTGAAAATGATTTTAAAGTTATTTAAATTAATTTTTGCTACAGTTACAGCACTGAAATACAAACTGAAGATAAGATTTACTGACAATCCTTAACAATACACTAACCACCCTGTAATTAAAACTTAGACTTTTTTCTCTGGTTTCTATCACTGGCTGCTTATTTACCTGTTTCTGAACCTCACAGAAATATCCATTTTCAAGCCAGCAATACTGGTTTTAGTGGTTCCCCCCTGTCCCCCCCGGCTTCTAGTGCAGTCAGTTCTAGAAGCCAAAGAAGCTCTCAAGCACCCTGGCACGCAGCACAGCTTGAACTCAAACTGTGAGAATATTTACCACTACTCGAAAAAGTAAACCGTTCTTATGCACTTACATGTACCACACATACTACACACTGTATAAAAGCAACACTTTTTATTCACTAATAACACAACACTCCTCACTTCCAAAGAAGCAAATGAAGTTTACAGAGATGGAGTTCTGTGATGGGAGCAACTTTTTCAAGTTCTTTCCCTCCTTTCAGCCTTTCTTTACACTTGCTAAGGTTGGTTGAGTTTGCCCGTACAGTTTGGTCAGAAGACTGGGACCTAGGAAGGTGCTCTTCGTACCAAACAACAGCACTGCACTGACAGCAATGGAGCAATCTTTCCAGCCACTGATCACTCTCATTTTACCCGAAGGTTTCCAATTACTCATTACAATTTAACAGATACCAGTACGCATTAAAAAAGCAGGCTTACCAACTAGATTTTCACCTCTGCAAACCCAAGTGCAAATGCTGATTAACACTGAAATGACTATGTACAAGTGGAAAGCTAACGAGGTGCATCACAGAAGTATAATTACCAAAAACGGGGAAATTTGAGATTTACATGCATTTCAGCAAATAGTACTTACTGCAAACTTACCAGAGCTCTGGTAACATACAGATTTATCACTTGAGCCTTGCTCACAGTATCGTCCTCTCTTTACTATCAATTTGTTACATAAAACTCAGTATTTCAGAAAGGAGAATAAAAACCCTACTTTCAGAGTTGTAAACTCTTCAAAAATTCACATTAACGATGTGAGCTGACTGGAACAACAGGCAGGAAAACAGAAAACTTTTTTGGATAAAGAAATTAGAACTATATTGTCAGTGACTAAACTTAAACATAAGTTGCAAATCTGATGCAGTTTGCACATTGGGAGATGCCAGGGCACTGCAGAGCAGGTTGCTTTCTACCACTGAGTCAGATTTGACGTTACTTAACCCACCGGCTTGTATCTCCATCTGGAGGCAAAAAAAAACAGAACCATAAGCAGAGCAGCGTCACCTCAGCAGTCAGTCCCACCTTACAATGCTCAACAACAGCATTCATCACGGGTGTCAACACAGTGTATTTTTTAAGGTAGTATGTATTGTAGCTACAGAAAAAAAATGTTGTGGAAAGCACGGCAAGTAATACGCTGAGCTAGGTTGCGACTGAAAGACAACAAGTTACTAAGAGCACGACGAGCTCCCTCTGCAAAGCCCTGGCAGCTACTGACCGCGGGTTACTGCCGCTCTTCACGAAACGGAAGTGCTAAAGAGAGGAAAGCACAGACCTGTTCTACAGAGTGGAGCACGAGCCAGCTCAAAAAGCAGGTTGTTGTTACCTGATGCGTTTGTTACCCGCGTTACCTGATTTATTGAAGCCCCAGTTCTGCACTGCCTATTCAAAATCCTATTGGCATTTACTTATTTTATGTGCAAATCTGTTTGCTTTAGCTGTTATTAAACAGTTTTACAGATAAAACATGGTATCCAACCTTCATAGGCTTGTAAACATTTCAGTTAAGCAAATACAGGACCAAGCCCTACAAACCTAGTTGCATGACCAAAAGCCCTGTAAGCAAAGCATTTTATCAAGCCCAAGATAGCAAGGAACGACCAACAAAAAGCACTTACACTTAACGTAAAGCTGAAAGAGGAAGAAAATATTCCAAAACAAATAAAAGGTTCTCTAACACTGCTTACAGGACGATTCAGCAATAAAATATAGGCAGCTGAACCAAATCTTAGCTCTATCAGCCACAAGCAAACAGTTGATATCAAAGACAAAAATACAAAAATATATATACACACACACAAAGCATGAATGCAGTGCATCACTTAAACTGGGGAAGAGAGTGAACAAAAAAAAAATAGATCTTGTTTCTATATGTGATGTCTTCCAAGACATCTGAAAAAAAAAAATTTCAAGTCTCCCTCAAAACATTTTCTTTAAGATTTAATACCAGTCCACATCAGTATTTGATGCCAAGCACTGATACACAGAAATGCTACGATGTGAAGAAATTCACTGATCAAATCATGTACAATAGCAAATCTCAGAAAAGGATCAAATTATCACAGACACAGGAAGACTTTTTAAGGTGACATAGCAGATGGGAGTAAGACAAGACCATGTTCTTCCACCTACAAGTACAAGTTCACTCCCAAATCTTTAAAGCTGGCAATTGTAAAATATGTTCTTAACCTATAATGCTGCTTGCTGTACTGTACATATTCTCCAGGTAATAGGAAGTATTATGCCATAATCCTTTAGGAGCATTAAAAGAAATCAGGCCCAGGCAGCAAATTGCAGTTTAAGATTAGGAAACAACTGCTACTGAACAACCCATGTGCTGTAAAAGATGAAAGCATCAGAAATTTGTATATGTACAGAGCCTTGGAACAGCAAAATACATTGTCTAGGAAGAGATTCTGGTAGCAAGCATTGCAGAACTTTGCACTTACATTCTTAAGTTTTTCCTATCACAGATCTTGTAACAAATTACTGCGGAGGTGCATGCTATGATTGTTATTTTGTGTTGCAATGTTTTAGATAAGTAGTAAGATTTGGTTAGTAACTACAAGCTCCTATTTCAACTAAATGAATAAATTAAAAATTAGTGGGAATGACTAGAAAGAAATCATGTGCATGTAAGCAGGGACAGGTTTTTGCCTTTACTTTGTGTGGTTTCTTCAACTACTACATTCTTTTATCCAATGACTGAAGCATTTCAATGACTACAAGAATGCCACATCTACAGATGAGAGGAAGATTTACAGACGTTACGATGTCACTGTAAGCATCCATCACAGACCTACTGTGTCAGTTAGGCAAACAGCAAAGCACTTATGAAGAGGGAATTCACAGGCTATGCAATTTATGAAACCCTTTTCAGTAAGGGCTTTTTATTCGTGTAACGGGTTTTATCACACAGGATCTTACCTAAGCTTTTTGAGAGTTGTGAAAAAAAGGATTTTAAAAAACGTCACTCAAAATGTACATATCCCACGTCTTTCAAAATATAGGTTTTACAGTTAGCACACAGTATTTAATAGACATGCTAGTAGATCTTTTAAAAAAATACATGGGAATAGAAGTTATGTAAGACATTGACTTATTAAGATGAATACACAGCAACAGTGACAGAGGTGTAACATTCTTGCTAGCGCTTCAGCATTGGCTTTCTGAAATAATTGCTTTAAACAGGAACTTCATGGCTATGGAAAATAATCCTAAGCATCCAAAAAGCTGACTATCTCTAAAAAGATTAGAAAAATTATCTTTATTACTCTATGAATACATTAAAACTCATACAAGATTAGTAAGTTATTACCAGTCATATATTGAATCTTTTAAACAAAGTCACTCATTAACCATAGCAAGACCTGCATACCTTAGGGTGATAATACTGCAATATTGACTGCATCACTCAAGAAGAGGTCTACCTCAGAACAAATTATTCCAGTCTACTTAAATGTTTTCATAGCATGAGGTATGTTACAACAGGGCAAAGGCACATTCCCCTTTATACAAATTTCTTAACATTCTATGCACTAGAATTGAGCAAACAATATTCAGTTAAAAATACATACTGTATTGAACGCCACTATTGTACCAGGCTCCCCTTTCAAGATTCAGTCCAAGTAACTGCATGAAAGTGAGTTCCATAAAGATTTTTGTAACCTATGAAACACTCGTGTTCCTAGAGATACCAGATAAGCTCATTAAAACAATTCAAAATAACTCAAGAATAGACGTTAATAACTCCAATGAGAGTAAAGAGGGCAAAAGCAGCAAGGTCTCTTTTGTTCTGCTGTGCACTGGGCAACATACGCAGGGTATCTTAAGATCACCAAACGGCTGAGGGTGGAAGGGGACACCGCACAGACACTTCTGTAGGCCAGCTCAGGTCAGGCTGCATTTTTTAGCTTGGACCCTGTGTCAGAGCAAAGCTGAGCACGTACGCACGCGGTGGGGCAGCGGAGCTGAGGCGCTGTCCTGGACCTCGGGACAAGAAGGAAGCACACTGCAGAAACCTGAGGAACAAGCAGCCTGCGCCAAAGCCTGTGCACTTTCAACCGAATGCAAATCGCATCTGTGCGTGGATGGCTCAAGTTCCTCTGCATTTGCTCTTCGTATCATGCAGGTCTTTTCCTTGCTGTCTATGGTTACTTCACCCCCAGCACGTGTAAAAAGCGCTGACTACATACAGCAAAAAAAAAAAGTAATCTATTTTGAAGCATGACACCTATATTCCTTGTGGACAAATCTGCCCCCCCAAAAAAAGTGAGAATGTTTTCTGCCAAATTACACATCTTCCTCACAGGTATTCTGAACTCACAGAAGATGCGGTATTCTGGCACCAGCATCTAAGTCCCTTGACAGAGTCCCCTCAAGTTCCCAAGACCTTTCCTCTTAAGTACTGAAATCTAAGAGCGGTGTTTCTCAACCGGCTTCAGCCATTTTACACAAGAAAGACAACCACCAGCAATAAGGTTGTGACATCAGGGGAAGGATATTAACACAGAGGAGTGAACAGGTCACGCCGCATTTCCTAGGGACTCCAGCGCTGTTTAAGATCATGCACACTGGCTCAAGAACATAGGCCCTGCTCAAGCTGTGACACCGCGCTCCGAGAACGGCCCAGTAACAGCCTAACTTATCACAACACATCTCATGCAGCACAGTCCAGAACTGCAGGTGTAAGTCAGGGAGAAAAATGAAGAAATTCTTTCACCTGCAGTGAGAGAAGAGGGATGTATCACAGCAGCTGGCTGAGGCAAAGGTGCCTCCTCTGACAGGAGGAGTGTTTCACACCCTCGGCTAGGAGGGAGGAAAAGTTGCCCAGAACAACTCTTTAAAGAACAGGCTGGAAGAAATTGCAGTGCATGGCTCTGTAGCAAACTTGATGTGACAAAGCCCACAATTATAGGCTACGATCAGGCAAGCATAAGGTCTGCCTCAAACAAACCTCAGGATCTGAAACAACGTATTCCTTTTAAACAAACACTTGATTCGGACTTTATTCCAACTTTGATAATCCTTTGGGTGGGGATGCTTCATCCTTCACTGCAGTTAGCTTCAGCTTGGTACAAGCTCTCCCTGGTCGTGCCATCACATGACACCTAGAAGCACTGAATAATTTCTTTGTTCTGTTTGTGACTTCATCCTATAGCAAATAATTACATTTTAATAAGCCGCACAAACAGAACCACAAGGGAAACTATAGCACATTTGTTACTGCAGTGGGAAATACAACTTTATTCAAAGTTAAAATACTGCATTAAAAAAAGTGTCTTCCTCTCATTCAGCACAATTAATTGAATTGCTCAAGATCGTATGCAGCAACAACTTGTACTCCAACAACATCTAGCTCAGCCTGTTCATCATTAGGTTGTTTTGAAACACATGCATTTACAGGCAGTTTTTTGTTGCTTTTTTTTTTTTGCTTTCAGATGTGTGTGTATTGTAGTGTCTGCTTTGAACTACCTCCTACTGTGATTAGTTAGTTAAAAAAAGATAAAAGTATTGTACATAACTGCTTTTCTCCCTACCTAATTTAATGCTTATGGCCTCTGATCTTAAAAGCCTATCAGAGTGACAGAAGACAAAAATGAAGTCAGGAACCTTCTTAAGAGGTGCAGACTGCACTCCAACAAGGGTTAAGAAAAGACTCGAGGTTTTTTTGCAGTAGCTGTATAAACACCTTTAAATGCACAAACTTCCTGCCAATTTCTAGTATCAGTAGCGAACTAAAACTGCATTATAACTTCAGAAAGGAAAGGGTCTAAAGATAAGGTCTGGGTTTTTTGTTTGGTTTTTTGCTTGTTTCTCTTAATAAAAGAAAAAGAATTCTGAGAGACAATCTAAGAATTAAGTATAGTTGCTTAATTTACAAATATTAAAGGAAAAATAAGACTTAGATCACCAGCTGCAGACAGTCAAGACAAAGATGACTTCAAGCTCTAAGACCAAAATCCATAGAGGTCAATCTGGGTGTAAAATCAAAACAAATCAACCACGAACCACCCAGACCGGCATCGAGTGTTTGTATGTGTGCACAAGCACCTGGTCTTACCCACTGAAACTGCACTTTCAGGAAGATGGGATTATCTTCCTCCACTTCCGGAAAGCACCTAAAACTTCTTGAACATTATCACTGTGGAATAGTGAATATGTGATGATGGTTTATAATAAGCATGTTCTCTTAACTACAGCTCTACTGTAGATTATCAAGTTATTTCAATAGTAAACAGGTTGAAAGTTATGGTAACAATGCAAAATTGACCATTCAATAAAAAAGTGAGATGACAACTTATTTGGAGTCTTCCAATCTTCTTGAGTGTGCTTTCATGAAAATAAAGCTAACTAATGAGCTAAGCAATTGCCAAAGTATCACAAGGTAATTAAAGATATGTCACTATGAACAGTTGAAGAGTATAACATAAAGCTGCCATATTTCTAAGTGTATATGAGACTAGGATCTATTTTACAAGTTCCTCAATCCTGAAAGAAAAATTCTGATAGTCATCAAATGTCCTTGGGTGAGTTTCCATCCAAGTCCTCAAGATTTATACTAACAGCTCATTTACAGACTTTCAGGCCCCACAAGCAATGGATGTCCCAAACACTAGGCTGGCCTATCCAGTCATGTTACTTGAATCACCTCAAGTTTTCCATTTTAGAGTGCTGGGATGCAGGATTTCCGTAAATAAAACTTCCCACAAGCATTTTATGCTCAATTTCCTATGAGAGACCTCCATGCCCAAGTACCAAACACCATACATACAAACACCCCTGAAGATTCAGTTTCTTTGACCTCACTGAAACATCCCAGGGACAGGCAATAACATTCTTCCAACGACCAGCAAGGCTTCATCAAAGGTCTAATTCTACAACAAATCCTTCTCTGTATTTACAGTACACTAGCATACACATTTTATTTAGACCACTGTGACCTCCAACTTCCCTCAGGCATAAGAGGCTTAGCGGAAGAGAACCCTAGAAGAAGACAGAAGAGATTCAGCTCTCATTTTACAGCAAGGTACAGAGCAGCAGCAAGATTTATGTGGCCTGTAGCTCACTTCAGAGTATCAGCAGAGAACACTTCATGTATGAAGAACTGATACACCTCTTACATCACAAGAGCATTTGCAGCCAGAGCTACCTATGGGCCACGAGCTACAAACACAATTTCAGCAGATGCCCTGAGGACCATCAGGAACAGACACAGATGTGACTTTGCAACCAGGCAGCAACCTGTAAGGTACAATGTTTTTCAAAAAAAATGCTGTGACTAGAGTTTGTATTTGTTTCTAACTTTGCCAATCCACCTTGTCAGATGTTCCCATTTAGCTTCATAGCCAAACTCCTTGGCTATCAGTTTGCCATTACTGGAGGGAACAGCAGCCACAAATTGCAGCTCAACAAGTTCAGACTGGCACTATAAAAATCTTTTCCATTAGAAGAAGAGTACAACACTGGAAAAGGTTACCAGAGAGGTTGTGAGATTTCCATCCTTGGATGAAAATCAGCCACAGTTGACCCAATCTTACCTTGCCAACAATCCTGTGTTGAGTGGAAATTTGTATAAGAACCTCCAGAGACACTTCTAGCCAACAGTTCTGTAATTCTGTGCACCTGCTCACTCAGTAGGCACCAGAGTTGGTTGAGCCTTTCATTCCCCCAAGGGAAATTCCTGCAAAGGCATTGCTATCTGCAGCACATGCTCTATCCTGAGTACCACCAATGCCGAACATCACCTGTAAGATCTTCACTGGCAGCAACCTTCCAGTCAAGAATGTACTGAAAGACACTGCTATGAAGGTCCAAGTTTAATGTCTCATCACACCCATGCTATTAAAGAAAGAAAAAAAAGTCCTTTTCAGCACTTGCTTACATTATAAGCTGGCAAACCTGGCTTCCCAAGCAAACATACAAAATAAACATATAAGTACTTGCATACAGCATCTAAATTCTCTAACAACTATCCCATCAAAAAAGTTCTGAATGGTCTTAATCTGAAACAAACTACTACTGCAGCTTAGTTAACAGCTGGTAAGAGTAAGAAGGGAGAAATCAAAGAATTAAGTATTCATTTGAAAGAATATTTCGTTATACAGTTTCCAACAATATGAAATGTATTTGGCATAATATCTATGTTTGCGTGGTTATTCCTAGCATCTCCTTCCTGTGTTTCATCTTAAACAACAGTATTTAATCAAACTGGGGGGGGGGACACTTTTTTTTTTCTCCATGAAACAAATGAGATTCAAATGAGTAACTATGTCTGCAAGAGAAGGTGTAGCTCAGAGGAGAAATGCACAACTGCAATCAGAAGAGTAGATTCCCTCTCCAGGTGCTGCAAGTTGCAGAAATCACATCCAGCTACGCTGCCCAGTTTGTCAGGTGCTGTGGGCTTCTCAGCTATAGTTCTCAAAAGCACGCTGTTTGTTTACTTGCTGCTTAAATTCTTCTAATATTCAGAGCACTACTGTGGCCAAAATTCCTGTTCCTAACCCACATTTCATTCAGACAGACATGCTTCTTTGACCCTTTTCATAGTGTAAGCTAAGAAGTATCTGACTTCCCTCTGAATTTGAAAATCTCTCACTTTAAACATTAAACCAGAGAGGACGACAGATGTCCTGAAAACAGAGTTAAGGACACGGAAGTAGCAACACGAGCACTGGCCATGCTTTTGTTGAAAATTGCAACAATCCTTTTTTAAATACCCATATTTTATGAATTGATGTACTAGGCATTAAATGACAAAGCCTTATTCATTTGACTTATGTGTAAGTCAAATGACTTTGAGTTGGGGGAAAAAAAACACCAAATTCAGCCCATGTGAAGCCATCGATTACAATACAGTTAAAATCCAGTCACTGAACTACAGATTTAATGTCTGAAGGTTGTTACAGCCATGCACTCAATCTTCATGTGTAACAAATTATGAAAGATCAACTTTCAAAAGATCATTGTTGATGGACAGGTGAAAACAACCTCTCTAATGGAATAGTGTCTTCAGTTAAGGAACTACCTTTTACATACACATTGCTACCTCCCCTGAAATACACTGATAGAATCTGTCAGTTTCTGTTCTTCCAGAAAGCAGGTTGTTTCAACAGAGCTCATTTCTGACTCAGTTCATAACCTGAAGCTGGCTCAGGACTTCCCATTAAATTCTCCCTCCAGTTGTTGAGTAGGAAGGGAAAGCAGTCTTAACTCACTCACTTCTCATGAAGCTGAACCATCCATTCACAGAAGGAAAGAAGAGCGCAGAGCAAAGAGGAAAGCTGTACTTGTTTCATTATACAAATAAAATTATGTGCATGACAACTGTGCTACTTAAGAGAAATTGCCAGAGCTAGTCAGGTTATCACTAGTTATTGCAACTCTGAACCGTGTTATTTAGAAAATGAGTATCTACGTTGTCTTTCAACTCCTCTTTAACCCCCTAAATCATAACTGTTACATTTACAGTTTTTAAAAACGTAAGTTTGGGGGTGGTTTGGTTTTTTTTTCCCCATTTAGCATCACTTCTTCCCATTCAGAAAACACTTCTTTGAACTGGGCTAAGTAGCTATTCTTTTTCTAAAAAAAGTGATATATTGTTTCCAAAAGTTCGAAATTCAGCAAGGATGTTAGGTGTCCCTTAGCCTCAGGTACAGTTTATTAGGTGCATTGTTTCTAACAGCCAAATAAGTATATTATTTCATAAAACCATAGGTAAGAGTGTCAACTCTTCCCATATTCAGGGATTGGGAACACATATAAGATTGTACGTTAAAACCAATAAAAATTTTAAAAGCTTCCAAAAGGACTCACTACTTCTCCAATATGCAAGCTCCAAGTAAAGAACTGCAGCAAAAATCTTTCATGTAATTAGCAAAATGAAAAATAATAAAAAACAGCATGGCGTTAGTACGTAACAGAGCAAAAAGGAAAGCTGACTGGGACTTTTAGTAACTAAAAATTCTTTTTCTATTTTCTAAAACATTTTAGAGAAAGCTAAAATTTTTAATGAGCTTTCATGAAAAATAGTGGTGATCAATTCCCAGGTTTTCTTTAGAAAGCTACAAGCAAGTCTGAAGACTTCCTCCCTATAAGTAGTGTTCATGTTATCTCTCACACCGAGCCTTTAAGATACATGCACCCTAAACGTTACAAGTCATGAAAGACTAGCAATATTTTGTCAAAGGGTTCAAGAACCATTACATGTCACAAGGCTTGGAAATTCACTCCAAACAGAGCCACCCTGGAGAAGGAAAAAAAAAAAAAAGCACACATGATTTAGGAGAGAGAATTCTATTAAATGATTCTAGTATATTTTACTTTCTGGAAAACAGGCAGAAGAGCCTTCTACAATGCTTATTCATAAACAACACTGACCTATATCAGAATGTCAGTTTTAAGCACAACATACTTTCAAAAAAATCCATGTTAAAAATTCTTAAAAGAATAAAACTCCAAGAAAGAGAGAGTGAATGATTTCAAATGCTTCCAGTGTATCAGCATTTCTCAAACAATTCTATTCTCTTCTTAAATATCACTCTATAATACGGATCTGCAGAGAAAAATATATTTAGTTTAGTAAGCATCTCTTCAATGCAATCTTACAACAAGTGTCTCAATAGCTTTTAAAACTGTAGCATGATTTTTCTAGTAAATAACTGATAAAAGACTTATTCAAAATGGAGTAAACTGATGCGAGTTCTTGGTACTATTCTAAAGGAAGAAACCTGACTAAAACAGCAATGTGGAAAGATGTGCCTTCAAGAGCCCAAAGTGAAAAACACAAAGGAAGGTAGGTGTGGGCAATAAAACACTCAGCTGCTCAAGTCAGAAATAATGTCGTTCGTGTTCAGGAAGGTCAATTAGAAACTAATAAAGGCAGAATAGGACTTTTTAATTACAGTTATTAGTATAATTGCAGAATGTGTATGAAGCAGTAGGAGTGTTCCAGTAAAAACACATCCTTCGTACAAGACTCAACAGGTACCAGAAAGGCCATACACAAAACAATGCTCAATAGCATCATTTTGTGGATATGAGGCTTACCACAGTACCTTCTTACTCAAAGTCCGCACGTGTAGTAGTAACACACCTACCTCAAGGAGAAAACCCATAAAACTTTGACCCTCCCCCCCCTCCCAGTCCTGGAAATAAAATATATACATTCCTAGAAATCAATCAAGTCAATCTGTAGCAAGCGATATATGGCAGAAAATTCCCTTTGTTTTTCTTTACAAACCAACCTATGCTGTCCTGATCCCTAGCGCCCCCTGGCATTCATTTACTAACCCAGTACAACTCCTCCAGGTGAATCCATTAAGACAGTTACCATTCCAAAGGGTCGATTTGGCTGATAACATCTCAAGTGTTTTAAGTATGATAAGTATGGCATTAAAGTCTCACCGACAGTGGTAGTCCTGACTACCTCCCATTTCTCTAAACAGGAACTAAATCATCTAAGTTTATTATAGGGCAGCAATGTGGAGTTACAACAGCATCCTACCTTGATCTGAGGCCAAGCCCAAACCTGGTCTGTAGCTGTGATGACTGCCACTGAACTGCCACAACAGCTAGCAGCCATTCACTAGGCCGGAGCTGCCACCAGCGTACAGAACTGATCCGCGGCCCTCGTGAAGCAGCTGCCCGCCCCCCTGCTCGCACAGGAGAGAAGAGGGCCCTCAGAGAGCTCAGCCCCACAGAGTGAGGAGACTGACCGTCCCCAAGGCTCTCCCTTCCACCCTTTGTTAGCCCCACAGGTTTCTCCACCCAAATCCTATTTCAGGACTACCAAACTGCTCAGACTGCTTTAAGAACATAAAACACAAGGGGCATTTACAAAGTACCCTAACGTGATCAGACATGTTAGAATAGACTGACAGACTCACCTTAAAGTCTATATACTTCACAGACATACGACGAAGTGAAATCATTTTCTTGTTTCATTTGCCATCAACAGACGTTATATGCATGTTGCAAAAAGGTCAAAAACAAAACGCAAGCATTTCAGGCCAAGTACTCACTTCCTGGTATTTCACAGATAACTTTCAACAAAAATAGCTCACAATAGCATGAAAGGCAACTGGAAGAATTGAAGATTTTAGCATGAACTTGTTAGTAGCTTTGGAAAAAAAAAAAAAATCACTGCAGTATCCAGTCTGGATCAATGACTAAAGGAAAAGAACAAAACCAAGGAAACGTGAAGTAAAGGTTAATTGCATACAATGTTGTGCCAGTGCTATAAAACTAGCTCAGCTAAAATACATAAGTGACCTTGTGTGATAATTGGTTGGAAAACCAGGCAGGCAGTTTCAGATAGCAAGTGTAACTCAGACAATTTTTTAGAATAAATGTCTAGAAACAACTGATAGTCATAGCATGAAAACCAAAAGTGCTACTTTGAAGGTGTTTGCTTTAGAGGAAAGACCTTTAAGAACATCTACTACTGAACTTATTCACTGCTGTTCTTCCCTAGGCAACTCCAATGAGCATGCAGAATAGGCTTTTTTTTTTTAAACGATTTCCTATTGTTCCATAGTCATGCTAAAATGAGTATGTAAACAAGTCATAAAAGACAAAGATACCATTTAATATCTGTTTAAATACCGTGACTTTACTGACATATTCCCCTCGCGGCTTAACTATTTTCTTTCAAAACCCACCGGGGAGACAGAGCAGCACTTACGCAACGTTCTTTCTTCAAAGGCAGGGCAGTGCTGACCGAAACTCAGTCGGCGCTCACCGGCAGCCCAACACGCGCGTCCCAGGCCAAGCAGTCGCGTACAGGTCGCCAGCGCGAAGCCGCCCAGCTCACAGCAGTAACACACCGGGCGTCCACCGGCAAGTGCGGCCGCCCCCCTTACGCAACAACTTCAGGGCGCTTGTCGGTGACAGTCCCTCCTTACTGTACCAGGGTCCGAGCGACTGCTCCGGTTAGTTCGTTTACAAGGGGCAAAGCGAAACGATGGCTGAGCCTCGCCGCTGCCCCGCAGCGACCAGCCCCCCCGCCGCCCAGCCTGCCCCCCGGCACGCCTCAGCGCCCGCCCCGGCTCACCGGGAGCCCCCTCGCAG
>VXAL01001696.1:27995-127119 GCA_013399475.1 Chauna torquata | reverse complement strand
GATTCTGTGATTCTGTGATCAGATAAATTGCTTAGGTATGTAACAAGTATTTGGAGAGATAAGAGATTGTTTACAAATGTTCATTCCGCCAGAAGTGATACCACAAGTAAATGTTAGATACCATAAAAAGACCTTTAGGTAGTATGTATACTCTAGCTCCCTGTATTTGTATGATACATGCAGCATCACCACGTTGGCGCTGATAACAGTGTGTAGCTATTGCTGAATTGCTTCATAAAGCATCAAAAGCTTACAAACAGCTGAGCATTAAATCATGCCTCTGGGAACCATAATATGACATGACAACTTTCAATAATGGAAGATGTTTAAAAGTTTCATAATTGTGAGTGAAGCTAAAAATACGCTCACAAAGGCACACTGAAGAAGTTAATAAGAAGAGTGTTGAGACAGTAATGTTTTAAAGTTATTTATACGTTGCTGAAAATGTGAAAATATCACTGAAAATTTTAGAGACAGGTAATAACAGTTCCAGCAAAATATCTTTGTAACAGTTTTCTCATAACATTGACAAAAGTGGGGGAAAATAATGCTCCTAAGGAGCAGTTATAGAATATAACATCAATGAGTAGAATAAAGTCCCATTAATATGAGTGGATCATGACTCCTGTGAGAACCATTACAGCAGTAAGCATTTTGCTAATGAATATATGTTCTGACTGATACTTGCTGGCTACCATAAACTTTTAGAACTGCTGTGGTCTTTTATCCCTGTGATTTGTGGGTTACTGACACATTAACAGAAGCATCCTCTCTTAGACTGCATTAGACTGCAGCAGAGACAGGGACAACCAACTTGGCAGTGAGTGGTTGGTTGCCTCCCTGCAATAGGTTCAGGCAGACTCCGCTTATGTGTGTTGGGATGGGGTGTTGAAGAAAGCAAATCAAAACCAATATCTTAATTTCAAGTTTCATTAGACTGGCAGAAGGAAAGGAGAGAAACCACACACACACAGACACACACACACACAAAAGCAATGGTTGCCAAGTAGAAAAGGAAAACAAAAGCTTGGCAGTGGAAAGTATTATCCAGCTGCCAAGAAAGAGTGACAAACAATGGACACAAAATGTAATTAAAATCAATAAAACCATAACTGAGTAGTTTTTTTTCCATATATGTATATCTTGGTAATTGTATATTCTGTACAGCACAGATTGTTGTATTTCCTACTTTTTCATACAGCAGTAAGTTCTAGCACATGGATTTCCTTTTCTCCACCCATATATACAGTGCTGGGCATATTTATTTAGAGCTAAATGATGATCTCAGTTATTCCAGCTCATCAGACTCTACAGGAGTAAGCTACACTCACAGACTTTGGAAAGGAGTGGGCATGTGTTTTATACCCAAAGCCATCCAATGCGGTGACGCTGGCACTGAAACGATGATGGCAAGGTAGTGTGTGAACATAGAGTGAAGGCAGGGGGTCATGGATGAGATGGGTGAGATGCAGCAGCCTGTCCTGCCCATAGGCTAAAGTGGTAGGAGGAGTGAATGCTGGCAGATGGCTGGAGGGACCCCCTTTCATTCTCACTATGCCGTGTCTCTAAAACATCTCCCTGTGCCAAGCGTGTGGCAGAGCAGATGCAGACTGAGCAGATGGAGCAGGTTGCGGTGCCCACTGGAGTGCAGTGCTCAGGAAAAAGTGGTGTCAGCCTCTTGGAGCAGCTACCAGCTTGCAGTATGTGTTTGCTTGCTGTGTATGGACTACTCAGATTACCTCATGGGACAATGCAAGAGTGGAAGGGGGCAAAGGTGTGGGATAGTGTCAGACAGGGTAGATCTGTGTGAATGCGGCAGAAAGGCTGATTCACAGGTAGCAGGCTGGGAAAGCCCCATGCGCCTGTCTGTGTATGGCAATGCAGCTGCTAGTCTGCTAAGGCAGCGTGGCACACCTGTGGGAACCGCTGACATTCCTGCGAGAAAGGGACGGCAGCCCCAGGGCTTGGTCTGGAGACAGGCTTCTAAGTAGCACTGTAACACAAGTGACAATATTGCTGAGTTTACTGATCAGTTACTGTTAACATCTCTAACATTCCAACTGGAAGCGCTGTGCTCAAAGGCTTTGAGACCCAGATTGCACCAATGTGCTTAAAATTGCATGCAAGTTCACGCACTTTGCTGATGTGAGACCGGAGTGCTCAAAATTATGATAAATAAAGCCCTTGTTTCAGTTCTCTTACTTATCTCTTTATCTGTGATGATCTTAATTGTCAGCCTTTCTACTCTAGAGTGCAAGGTCCAGTTTAGCCCAGATCATTAGAAAACAAAATTTTAGTACTTTCATAGGCAGTTCAATAATTCACATAAAATTAGCTTCTGCAGATACTGCATAAAAAGCTGCTTCTCTTTCATTGTCACTAAAGTTTTGGTAGGAAATAAGAAAATCACAGTCTAATCCCACGTTTTGTAAGAAAGTTTGGAATATATTTTCCATATTCGTATCCATACCTACGGTTCTGAGCAGTGCTTGGTACGCTTCATGAAAGCCATGGCATTGGAATCCGGTGGGTTGCTTGTATAATGTTTGGGTCTTAATCTTCCGTCCTTTTGGTATTTTTCTTTCATTAGCAATCTCAGTAGAAAAACATACCAAGAATATGATAGTCCTGGGCTTTCCTAATCACCTGGGAAGTGATTTCTTATGCTACAAGAGTGGGTTGGGCAACGAGGGAAGGGGCTGGCAGAGCACCATGGGACTTCAACATGCAAGGTGTTTTTCCTTTGTAGATAACACTTACGTTTCCAGTTCTGATAACGATGAAGATGTGTTAGTTACAACAGAGCCAATTCCAGTAATTTTCCACCAAATTGCTACAGGTAATCTTATGTCCTGATTATTTTACCAAGTTCACGTTTTGTGAGGGAGGACAAGACATTGCCTGTACTTAAAGGGAGATGAGTTAATGTGTGTAGTTATAGTTTGCTAGTTCCTCACATGCTTACTGTGGTAAATTGTCCTACATTTCAGAACAGAATAAATTAAAATATTTCTTTTGGTGAACAACACAATTGTGTAGGCAGAATATATTTTATTCTTTTAATGTCCGGCAGTCTGCTAAAGCAATTCTCCTTGAATACAGTTGGAGGTTCTTAATACTTCCCAATTACAAGTTTTCATGCTCACTCGCTTAAAACTTTACAAAATCTTCACCGTTGGGGATGAAACAGTCTATGACTATTATCGCCTCTGGTGAATTATTTCAGAAAATTTCAAACAAAATGGTTCAAGTGTTTCATAAAATGAGATTATAGAAAAAATAATTATTTTTTCCAGTGATTTTGAGAACTTCTTCATTTGAAATTATTGGCATACTTTCAAAAAGGTATTTAATATGTAAAATGGCATGCTTTTCAGAGATCTAGGCACTTGTATACAATATATAATCAAGATCTTTGCATGCTCCATAGGGATTTTTTTAGATTTTATGAGCTAAATTCTTTGATGATTTCAGGCTGTAGGAGAAACTGCATAGAGTGGTCTTAATTCTAGCAGTTCTTCAGATAGGAGCGCTTGACTTCACAATATTATTTTTACAATGCTTTAGGTTTTTTTTGTTGTTGTTTGTTTGTTTGTTTTGTGTAACAGAATTACTTTGAATTCCACTGGAAAACCAGTATGATTTTCAGTCTCTGATCTCATTTATATGGATGTAAATCAAGAATAATTTTCTTGAAGTCGGTGGAGTGGCATCTAAACAAAAGCTAGTCATTATAGTCAGAAGTTTAAGATAAATTTTATTTTATGTAATTAAAAAAGAACTAAAGCCTGTCATTCAAAATAAAATAAAACCCTATATTTTTAATAGAAGATGGTCTGATTTAATTTTTGCTGAGGGATTTTGATCTTTCATACTTTTCATTCTTTTTTACACAGAAGTGTAAATTACTGATTGGGGAAAAAAAAATCTCCTAGATGGACTAGCTGAATTTCATCTCACAGTTAAAAATATGAGTCTTCTGAAACATAGGGGCTTCTTAATTTTAGTGTGTTGTATTGTAAACTCTTTGGTGTCCTTCATACCTGTAACTTTTTGTTCCTTATTTACTTTACTACTTCAACTAAATATTTCAAGTCAGCATATGTAAAATTATTTCATGGTTTTCACACATTCCCTATTTTCCATTTTCTTTTAAGAATTAAGAAAAACCAGTGATGTCAACTATTGCTTATCCATAAAATCAAAATTACAGAGGGAGAATGGAGAGGTATGTATTTCTTCTATGTATATTTTAACAAAAGATATTTTAAGAAACAACAGAAAATAATAAAATGTTTAGCATAGAATTCCTGTCAAATTCATGCTTACCCAAACTGCAGGTATACAAGTTCTAGAAGAACCGTCTTAGCTCATGTAGGCCACTGCTGTGGCTTACGGCAATCCCGCTGGAGTCTCTGGACCTTTTCCTGATGACATTCACCATAAGTAGTATCTGGAGTGTGAAAGCCTTTCAGTCACGGCTGTATTTGTGCTACACCTCTGGCATGGGCCCCTAATCAATCTCACTGAGATGATGTTAAGAAAGAAATGGCACTAAAAATGAGGTCTTCAGGGGCTGACAGTGTTAAGAGCTCAAAGAAAGTACCAGATAGGCTCCCACCCCAAGCGAGAAGTTGAGCACTGTATCAAGACTTCAAGTGCTTAACTTAAAGACTTTCTGTGATAAGGTTGGTTTCTGAATTTGGAATATTTGTTTTCTGGCTAATGCTTTTTAGGCTCCGATCTGTATTTTATCCTGGAAAAAAGAGCTAAATATTATCAGATATGATAATGGGTATGGTTGAGGGTTGTTTTCTATTTTGTTTTGTCAGTTTTTTTGTTTTTTTCAGTAGCTGTAACCTGATTTGATTTAAAAAGCTGCACTTGGAAGTATTTTGCTTCTACTGCCTCATAATTGTATTCAGTGTAACTGTAAACATTGGAAGTTCAAATGCAGTAAGAATTTACCATTTTGTTTAAAACTCTGAGATACAGTTAGCTTCTATCGGACAGAGTTTGAGTTTTTAATTTTTTTTTAATTGAACGAGGTACTTAAATATAAAGATACTGAACAAGCCTTTAAATAAATCTCTAACACCATTTCAGTTGGCTAGACAGTTAGAGGTTTTGGTTAGTGTAGGATGGGTTTGTCACTATTCCAGTGTGAGAGTTTCGTTTCTCTTTAGTTTGCACTGAATTTTTTGTTCACTTGAGTTCTGTTTTAACACAGACTTCCCCTTTAGCTAGGGTTATTATTAAACAAAGACGACTGAAGTCACTTGGTTTCTTTTTTAGTAAAGTAGAAGCAGATAAGATTTTTATGCGTCTCAGAAAATTGCTGTGAAATTGGCTGAAATACAATTTTTGTTCTATGTATACATGCAGTAACTAGAGCATGAATTTAGAGGTAAAGGTAAGGAGGTGGGATTAGATTGTCTGACCATAGAAACTGCTGATGAGTATATTTGACATTTATGAATATATGGCATTTAGCGGTAACTTCTCTTCTTTCATTTGTACATCTGATTTCTATTCCATTGTGACAGTTCTGTATAGGACATAAATACAAAATGTGCAATAAGTACATGGTGATTGGGTTGAAGTGAAGAATTATGATTTTATCAGGTATTCTTTATGGGATCCTTGTCAGCATAGGGCCTAGAAATAACAAACGGATTGTGGGGAATAAAGATTAATATTTTCAAGTAATTACATAATTGTAACTAAAGGTTCCATTGGTAAGAAGCAGAATATGAACTGCAGCTCCTGCTGAGTTGCACTCTGTACCATGAGCAGTTCTATTTACTTGAGTGCAATTATTCACAGAGCAGCCTATTTAGAGCAGGTTTTACTTGGGTAGGCATATTACTTTCTGATCCTTAATTTTCAAAGTCTTCGAATGGAGCTAGTCAGAAAATTAAGTTTTAACTTTCCTGGCAACAGGCTGGTACTTTTGTTAAAAAAAAAAAAAAAAATTAAGGAGCGACGTGTCAGAATTTTTCACAGAATGGAACTTAAAAGATCTCATGCTTGGGCTTGGATTAAAACTGTTGGAATTGATTTACCAGAATAAAGTGAATTAAAACTTTATTAGGTCATTGAAATGCTTAATGAATTAAGTCCAGAACCTCTCTCTTGGTGGGTAAAGTATGCTTTGTTTAGCAGGAGCGTAAAGTGAAGTAGTCGTGAATATTCTACTGAGTTCTGCAGTTCTTGGAGAATACCACAACATGTCTATATCCTGACAATGTATTTTTTCTCCAGTGTACATTCAGAGTATTTTTTTTGTGCCCCATTAGTGTGTGCTAGCTTTGTCTGCTATTTCACTATTTTTAAAATGAGCCCATAGTACTCCTCGGTAAAAGTGACCCTAAAAGGACTCTTACTAAGGGTGCGTAGAGCTTATTTGTATAAACAGAATTCCTCTACTCAGAACTACAAATGCAAGACAGACATATTGCTTGTATCACTGTTAACTTTCCTTTTTAATTAAGGAGTCACAGCACAACAGCACACTTGAAGAAGATTCTGAAGGAGATAATGATTCTGAGGAATTTTATTATGGAGGACAGGTAATGAAGATATTTTTGCTAATGTTTCAAGAAATTGATATTTGAAAACTTCTGTGGTTCATTCCATTATAAATTTATGATAATTAATTTCTTATGTTTATTCAATTTAGAATAGAGTGTGATGCATATATATACACATAGTATTTTATAGTGGAAGTATTGAATATGTTAAACTGTATAATTCGGTCAAACTTAAAATAAGGTGAGCTCATTTACATTTGTAAAACTGTAAGAAAATAAATTCCAACTGTTCTTCAGGATGTTTAAAAATAGAAGCCAGTTGCTTGTTTTCAGAAAATAGATATTTACTCTTTACGGCATATCCCATTATTGATACAAATGGGAAGTCAGGCTAGATCCAAATCTGTTTCCTGCTGGAGGGTTACCATTTTGTAAAGTTAAGAGCGCTGCAACTTAATGGTAAAAAATTGTTATTATGAAACAATTTTAATCTAGGCAACAGTTCATTCTTTTTCTGAGCTCTACAGTTAAATTCATCTTGAAAAATGCTACATATTTTTAAATAAATGTACTGCTCTGTCTTTTCTTCTTGTTCCCTTAGCAGAATTAGTTATTATTATATCCTCTGATGTGTTGGGAAATAAAATCTCTTTATGTCTTTTCTTTTTGCAATGTCAATAGAGCGCTTCACACTGCTAGCCTCTTTATTCAGATTTTTCTTATCTTTTTAGTCTAAAGATTACCCCAAAGGAATCATTCCTTACTTATGTTATTAGAACCGTTTGTTTCAATGAACATTTTAACGAATTACAGCCGATGTTTATGAAAGTTGTCACTGCCTCGGCCTGGAGGCTGAAGCCTTCCACGCCCTCGGAGTGCAGAGCAGAGGCTGCAGGAGTGCGTCAGCAGCGCTGGCTGGTTGGGTAGGAGCAGAGTGCGTGGCATACTGATGAGCAGGGCATCGCTGAGCCTGTTCTCTGGTAGCATGGTGGGATTTGAACACGAAATACAAGTTAAGGTGCTTTACGTTTGCTGTAAAGTGTAGAAAGTCCAGCCCTAAAAAGCTATGAAAAGTGATACTGAAACTGGAAATGAAAGAATGTATTTTCAGTGTCAGAAAATAACTGACATGGGGTATGGACTCATATTCACTTCAGAAATGACTGCAGGAGTTGCTTCCCTTCCTCTGCCTGTTCCTACATCCCCACAGAGCGCTGGAGAGGACTGTGTACACATACTTCAGTGGAAAGACCAGAATCTTGTTTTAATCTGCCTGCCTGCGAGGAAGAATCTTGTGATTTTGCCCTGTAGTGATGAGTTGTGTGTACTGGCTTCATTTTTCAAATCCACTGAAAGAGCAGTAACCTCAAGGTGAAGGAAAAGCCAGCAAACAGCTGGGAGTGCTCTCTTTTTAAACCAGTGCAACTACATTTGGTAAAGGATGCCTGCCAGTGCCCAAATGGATGAATAAATATTAACACTACCTATGAGATATGAACACAGATAGCAGTAAATCATTTTGCAAGGTGTAAAAGAGCTATGTAATAGCAACTACTGGTCAGAATTTAGTTGTCTTATGTTTGAAGTTGGAACTGCATTATATTGGCTTTTTTTTTTTTTTTGAGCTAGTGCATTTAATTGAAAGAATGAACAGTCCAGAAAAAGCAGTAAAATTGTAATTAAATGAACAATAAAAAAAAAAAATACATCAAATGATTGTGAATGCCTGCAGTATAGGATACTCCAAAAGCAGTATAAGGAGAACAAAGAAACAAAATTAAACAAACAAACAAAAAAACCCAAAAAAACAAAAAAAAAACCACCACCACCACCAACAACAACAAAAACAAAGACATAATCAAAAATATGTTTAACAGGAGAGAAAGGAAAATTTTAACTTAAAATTTCATGGTCAAAAAGATGAAATTCTAAGGAAGATCTGTAGATTGAAGTGTTTGAGGACTTAGGAAATAAGCAGGGAACCAGGTAGTGAGCAAAGTTCCATAAGAGATAAAAAGAACAGCCCTTTTTCAAATAAGGTGATTGTAAGAGTTATTAAATGAGCACCATGTGTATTGGGATTCAATAATATGGAAGAAGATACAGTAGTTGACTATGTGTGGGAACAAGTAAGGTAAGGTGCTTTATTTGAGACAAGTGTTTGCTGTGCCCACGGAGAAAGGGGACAAAAATGTTGACGTTAGCAACTGGGGGGAATAGATGCTAGTGTAGTTGTGTGCAACACAGCTGGAAAAGGCGGAGGTCAGGGTTTATTCTAACATTTTAAGTGGTTACAGCTGGAAAGACAAGAGCAACTGGTGATGAAACAAGGAGCATAGAAAATGGGAAATGGCATTTGACGGGCAGAGAAAACAAGATATGACCTTTTGGTCATAAATTAAATGCTCATATCTGCTTCCTACGCACCTGCTTGTAATCCTCCCTAGGGATTTAATGGATAAATACTTTAAAGTAGCTAAGCGATTCAATAGCCTAAGTCCTGTTGATTTTCAATGGGATTTAGGTCTGTAAATCACTTAATCTCCTTTAAAAATGCAACCTTTTGTCATTATACGGGACAAAATAATCAGAATCAGGTCTCACATTAAATACTGGGACTTTCTAAACACAAACCCTTCAGACAAAGCAAGGTTATCTGATTTTTTAGCTTTTATTGTCACTTTCTCTGCAACTGTTGTTAATTCTTACTTTGAATATCTGTCTTCTACATTTGCAATAGAGGAGTTTGAAATAGTATTACTTCTGCCTTTGATGCTTTCTCCCTCTCTTGTGCTTCAGTTACAGAATGTACTTGCAAATTTAGATAAACAAAACTCTGGCAGTCTCCTCTGTGTACATCAGTGTGTCTGTGGCACTAATTCAGAGATAGAAAATACTATACTGTGGTTTACAGTTTGCCAGAACACTGCTTTGTTTCCTTCTGGAGTTCATTACCTCTTACCACCAGAAAATAGAAGGGAGAAAGTAGTATGTTGAGCAGTTCGGTGTTCTGCATATGGTTACGTTTTGATTTTATTATTATTGATATATGAGTGTGGTTAAAAAAATGTGTTTTAGGAGCAACAAAGTGGTGGGTGAGCCATGCTTATGATTTGTGAAATCAGTGCTGTGCTCTCTTTGGAACCAGGACAGCAATTACTGATGCATCTTTAAAGAATTCATCTTTGAGTAATGAGCATGTATAATACAAGCGAACAAACAAAAACTGTTTGTTTGCTCCTACCTGAAGTAAAAAAAACATTAGTAAAGGCTTTGTTCCCATGCTTGTCTATGTGGGAAATTGTTCTGACATGCCTGTTCAAACAGAGCAAGGATAGTTGACTAACACCTTTCTTGAGTTGTGAATGTTATTAATAGCTCTAAGTATGTGCACATGATATGCTGATGAATATTATGCTTTATGTTTGAAGAATTCTAGGTCTAATCAAATTATTCTTTTCTAGTTTTCATACGTAAAAAGTGATCAGTTGATTATTATTTTAATTCAATTGAAATTTATTTAATTAGATATATAATGAAAAGTACAGCTCCAGAACTGAAGTGTCACAGCACTGGGATCTTGCAGATTTGTATGTATGAACTGAAGAAACAATACTGCACTTAGGGTTCTGCAATAGCAGGAATTCTCAGCACGAATTTGTGTGTAAGGATATATGTATGTGTCTAAAGGGATAAATTGTGCTCCTGTGCTTTGCTCTCTGAATTTGTCAAAGGTACAAGCCAAATCCTGCTCTCGTTTCTGAATCTGTCCAAATTCAAGAGTTCATTGACTTTTGCGGAATTATTGTTGTTCTGATTGGTGTAAAGAAGTAGAATTAGGCTCATGCAATCAGGAGCATATTGCTTAATGAGAAAGTAGTAATAGACTTTTAATAGATTGTTATTGCCCAATAAGATATTTTGATCCTTAAAGAAGATAAGAGGATATTATTTTGACTTCATACAATCCAACAAGACAAGCTCACAAGTTTTGCTTTATAGTATAAATGCTAACATAACCGTAGCCACTTTTCACGTAGAGTTTGAAAAAAGTGGGGATGATGTCTAAATATGTGTTTCTTTAGACCTTATCCTGTAAAAATACTTAAAATTGGGAAGAGTTCTTTGTTTGTTTTTTAATCTGATGTCATTGCACTGATGGTTTCAAATGCAGCAAATGAGTATATTGAAAATGTAACTTAGATGCTGAGACACTTAGTGTATAGAATAGTCTTATGCTTCTCTTGTTGAGGGAAGGCTGTTCTGTGACTAAAATATATGAGTGTGACAACAACCAAGAGGGAGCAAACCTTTGTCCTGTAGTAGTTAGACTGGGATGGTATAACTGGGGAGAGCTGTTTCTCTTCCTACTTACCGGTGTTAAAATGCACAAGTGGCAAGAGGCCCAGAACAGCCCCCAGGACAAGACAGGACAGAGGAATGAGTTCTTTGAAGCTTCTCTTCCACAAACAGGAGTTGGACCCCCTGGAGTTTTGATACAGAGGTGCCTGCTTTGCAAATCTCATTGCTTAGAAGAGCTACACCACCTCAGTGCTTCAGCTTATCAATACAATATCCTTTCTGAGCATGGTGTTAAGAAATCTTTATGCAGCATATTTTGCAGGGAGAGCTTTCAAGAGCCTAGACCAGATGCCAGTAATGAAATAAATAAGAACTCCTAGAGTCTTTATTTTTTTGTTCTGATAGGTTAGCTATGATGGAGAACTTCACAAGCACCCACAGCTGGAAGCTGATTTGACAGCAGTGAGAGAGATCTATGGACCTAATGCAGTATCTCTCAGGTATGTCATCTGCCCTTCTGTATTGTGGAAACTTTAATATTTTGGAGGTTGAATTCCATGTAGGCTTTCCTCACTGCCAAAACACAAGTCTTCTCTGATGAGTTCTGCATATTATAGCAAAAGGAAGGAGCACCCTTAGCTAGCAATAATGCTGGATTTGACTTCATTTCGTGGCTGGTTATTCATACAGCTGGCTATGCTGAGAGCAGGCCCTGGAGGCCTGTTCTAAAACATCGTTGCCTTTTGCAGTTCAATAGGTTAAGTAGATCAAGTTGTTGTATTTTGTTGAAAATTACTATTTAGCATTACTCTCAACGATTGTTAAACTTTCCTTCTGTCATCTTCAGTCTTCTGCACTGGAGGTGAACAAGATCTATGATAAGAGATTTAGCAAATGGTGTCCCTAGGAAAGAAAGCAGGAGTTGGTTTTGTCTAGTATGGAAAGAAAGACAGAAGGAGGGGACATAATAACAGCTCTTCTTCAGAAAAGCTGTTTATAGATCGGAGGAGTGATCAAGTGTTCTCCATTGTTGTCATGAGAGAGACAATAGGAAACTAGCTTGTTAGCAACAAACAAGAATTTGGTTAGATTTTAGGAAAGCTTTCTAATTGTAGCGAGGTGGGAAGCTGAAGAATCCTACACAGGGACGTGGTGCAACCTTGGTCAGAGGTGTATTACAAAGAGAAATTACACAAATATTCTGCGGGGCATATATGAGTGTACATGATTCTGCAGTAGCACATAGCTGTATGGTATATTTAATTCACTTCAAGTCTTTTATGATTTCATTTTCCATCTATGTAATATTAATAATATAATTAAAATGACACGCAAGAGGTAACAGACCTGTCAGAAGCATTACAAATAAAGTATCAAAATTGTCATACAAACAAAGTAATAAAATACAGAGAAGATAACTTTAGGCATACATATATTGCAAGTAACAATTCCCATTAACCTCTGAACAATAGTCTCTGTTATTTTAGACTGAGAGAGCATGTCTGCAACTATGGTGTAATATGGCTTTTGAAATTAAGTGAAAATTCATTACATTTTTAGGACCTGGGGAATCCAAATAGTTGTGTATGGGTTTAGGAAATGAATAAGATAAATATTTAGTTGCCAAACTGATAACTATGATATTGAGAATACCTTGATAGTATGCTCCCTAAGGCTTCTAAATTTGAAACATGTAACCTTTCAAAAAATTTAGTGCATCTAATTTATTGAATCAACTGTTTCATTGGATGCATTGTGATCTCCTCAGGCTCACTGTAGTAGAAATTGGCATCCGTGGCTGCTTTTGGTGTGTGGAAAACTTACATGTTCCTTGCACTCTGTTGCACTTGAAAATAGACACGAATTTTTGGAAATGATAAACACAGCATTAGGCGTTCAGTTTCACCCCTCTCCAACAGCTCCACTTTTCTGCAACAAGCCTGTCTGACAGTGACACCCACTAAAATGCATTTCTTAGAGAGTTGACCCCATTCAGTAGTCTTCTACTGTCAGAGAGTGAACTTTACATATAAAAAGAGGGATTCCTGTACCTGCATGGTTTTCACCACAGCCCTTTGAAATCTGGCCACCAACCTGTAAGACAGACACCTGGACCAACTGATCCAAACTCTTCAGTACCTATTTACGTTACTTAAGCATTGCTGGACCTCTGCGAGCTTTAAAAGCAAGATATATTCTTGAAGCCATTGTGGGCAGCTTATTCTTCAGGCAGTAGAAGAAAACGTGATTTCTTGTTTACTTTTAGCTTGGGGAAATAATTCATCATGTCTGTAAAATCCATTCTCTATGATGGTAATGGTGTGCAGACAAAGGGATTTCAATGAGTATAGAAATTCCACAGTTGTAACTTATTTTTATCTTATCCTTTCTTCCACTAGCATTTCTGTGTTTAGTTAGTTCAACTCCATTACTGTTTAATTCATAAAATTGTGCTTTATCCCAAGCTTTTGAATCTCAGTAGTGCGAGTACCATCAGACTGTGTTCATAAGTATTATGAGTTTATAACAATCTGTTCTTTGATCTTCTGGAAAATCAACAAAAATAAATAAATAAATAAATCTGAGATCACTGTTGTGTAGGATAGTGACTAAGCCATTCAGCAGGTTGAGTGTTTCGCTGTTTCAAAGTCGGGTCTTCAGTGGGATGTAGGTCAGCAAATGCCTGTATGTTTTGGGTGAGTGGAATCTGCAGCAGCCATCAAGGTGGCTGGGAAGCCTCCAGAAAACACAGCCGTGGGCAGCCATTCACCTACCCTGTGTGCTCCGTGTGTGGAAATGTCTGATCTAGTGAGAGACTTTAGGTTTGCCCTTACCAGAGACAACCTCTGAGATTGTGAGGTTTGGTGGAAGAGGTTCCCTCCACAAAACTTCAAGAGAGGTCAAGGCATTTCCAGTGCAAGCTAGGTCCTACCACTGGCTGAGAGGTCACTTTATTAGGAGATAGCTATATGCAGAAAAATATTTTTGTATTTCAAGATTACCTTATCAACTTCATTTATGCACAATTGCTACTGTGCAGTCTTAGTCAAGTTTAATAGAAAAGCATGGAAGTCATTGTGAGAAGCATATAAATGCAGTGTAAAGCCAAAATCTGGGGACTAGAAGTGTATCAACTAATCTGTGGAAAACTGAGAGTTATTGCACTTTTATAGAATTGTCCACTAAGTAATTTCAATTAAAAGGAAAGCAATTTTTGGTTTAGGTGTAAGAATGAGTATTTTCGAGCCCTGTTTTTCGGACATCTTCACATATGTGTGGGGAGGGCAATCGGAATGAGTCAGAAAATAAGAGGCAAAACAGTCACGCTTTAAGATTTCACACAGCAATGAAACACCTATGGGCATAAATTAAATCTGCACCTTGGGGATTCCCGCAATACTGCAGGTAACAGATACAATAAGGTAACTATTGCCCTGGGCACATTACAGGGCAATCATTATGTTCTGACAAAACAAATGCTTGAATGTATGAAGAAATTCCACAGGTATAATATGCCACCCTCTAGGCTATGTTGTATTTGTGTTCAATTATTTATCTCAAGCCTCTGCTTAGGTTACTGGCTGTTAACCTAAAATACTTTTGAAAATTAACTAATTTTCTTTGTCATAAATAGCGACAGTATGTGACAGTTATTGTTTCCGTGATTTGTTCGTGCAATACATCAGACAAAGATACATGGCAGCAATGGAATGAGAATATGGGGGAATTACTAAACAACAACAACAACAACAAAGAAAAAATAAAAATATTTTAGCCTATTTAAGCAGGATCTGAAAGAAAGTTTCAGTCCAGCAGATGGTCACCCACTGGGAATATTGATCCAATCTATGTAAATGTGTATTTTATAACCATTCTGATTTTACAGCCAAGATTATCCTTTATAAAATCTTCACTGTTATAGGTGCTCCTGGGCCGAGGAGTATCTTAAAGAGCTCTAATGTAATATAATTCTTTCCTTTCAGGGAATATGGAGCCATTGATGATGTAGATATTGATCTGCATATTGATGTTAGCTTTCTTGATGTAAGTAATCTAATCATAGAATTACATAATGAACATTAATACACATTTAATTCTGCTACACATCAGGCTTTCTAGACAGCTGCTGAGACCTTCCTTTTTCAGAGGCTTGGTCTTCACAAGTGGCTGTCACATTTTTGATTACTACCCAGTGGAAAGGTTTTCTTTTCTTTTTACAATCACATTGTTAAAATGTTTTCTAGGCTTTTATTTACTCTACATATATTTCCTTTCAAATGTGCTTTGTGAATAGTAAATATTTTAACTGATGTAAATGAAATATATTTCTTTTTTTGCTATCATAGACATTAGTTAGGTGAAAGCATTTCAGAGTCCTGGAGGGAAGATGACCTTGGCTAGAGCTCTCCTATGGGCTTCTCAACATCTGCAATTGATTAGGGAGAGGCTTGAGTGACAAAGGAGACAGAGGACAGTGGTGCTGTCAACTGGGAGCATAGCTTCTGTAACAGTTGTACTGTCATTAACTGCACACTTCCTCACCTCATCTGTGCAGTCACTTCCTGTCCTCTAGATTCAGAATGAAAATTAGTGCTTTTAGGGGTGTCATTAGCTTCTGCACAGATATGTCATATTCTCATACTTTGAATTATTTTAATCAGTCTTATGAAGGAGCAAATATTTCCTTTTGTCCTATGTTAAAGGTTGAGTGTCCTTTCCATCTTTGTTTGCTCCTTTGCTTCTCAGCTTTAAAGCAGTATGTCGTGATAGATGGGAACTTGTCTGACTGCACTGCAGATGTGGTGTTGTGTAGAAGCCTGCGCTCAGTTTAAATGGGCATATTCAAGAACTGGAAACAGTCTAACACTGCTTTTAAGGGCATTAGCAGGCAATAGTTTATCTTAAGTCTCACATTTAAAGTTGGAGTAAATAGCCCATGATTGGGTAAACAGATGGATGGTGTTTATGCCAGCCCCTAAGGTAGACTGACAAAATGCAGCAGTTCTTCGTGATATCTAATGGTATTTGTTCTTTTCTTTTTATCTTGAACTAGGAAGAGATTGCTGTGGCTTGGGATGTAATTCGCACAGAGCCTATAGTAGTGCGATTGCACTGTTCACTTACACAGTACTTAAATGGTCCAGGTTAGTCACCTGTGTATTCTTCATATGCCTTGTATGATGTCTCAGTCTGAGCCATGTCCTACGTGTTAGATACTCATTCACTGCCAAATCTTTGACCCTGCAAGTGCTTAAATCTACTGCTGAGAGCAGTCCTGCTAGTGTGAAATTGTTGCATATATTTGCAAGATTAGGCCCTCAGTAATGACATAAGTATTTAATTTAAACTCCTGTGAGTTTAGGAACTTGTTTTCTTGATATCCTTTGAAATGCAGCTGTTTCCACTAGGATCCTGAGGGTTCAGGAATAAATGTCTACAGTTTCTAACATGTGATTTCCTGACTTTGGAAGTCAGGGAACATCTTCACAGATGCAGATATCACTGGTTAGGTATGCATACATAGATTTGTGGAGCACAGTAATACGCCCTTTTTCATGTACCTTTGAAGCTAGACCATGATGATTATCCTGCCAACTTCTGATTTCTATAAGAACATGTGAACTCGGGGGGGTCTTTAGATTTGAATGAGAATTTTGAATGTTAAGTTGACATCCTACTCTCTGGTTGTTGAGTAAAGCTTCCTCATGACCGTAAAAATAGCTCAACTCATGAAGAATCAGCTGAGATTGAAGATTCAGAAACATATGCAACAGTCAACTTCAGATGTATTTTTACAGAGGAAAGTCAGAACTAAGTGTGTAACTTGGATCATAACTTGTCTGGATTTGGAGGTTTCCAGTGCAAACTGTCAGTTCAGGCTTGTATCTGTGGGAGCATTCTACCTCTGGAAAATTAATAGATGTTTCCAGTCATAATATGTTTAGCAAAATCTGTCCCAGTGAGCTATTTTTGTAGGATACGTTGTCTACTTACCCTAACTATAAGCTATATTCTGTTCATTCCAATGAGCATTTCATTACATCCATTTATTTTTTGCTTGACTTTGGTCCTTTTGTCTGTATTTTCTTGCTTCAATCTTTTCTGTAAATATGCAGATCTTAAAATATGTATTTGTCGTAGCAGGTAGCAGTGTTAGTATTCAGAATATTTCTATCAAAATGTAATTTTAAAAAGTGCAGCAAATAAGAGAGTGAAGCGTGAAGAACCTCGTGCAGTAAGAAATGATCTAGTGAAATGAGAAGTAACAAGAAGTTATTCTCTGCACTGTTGACAAGGTTAAAACGGGAGGTTTAGTTCCCAGTCCTGCAGCTGACTGATTGTGGTAGTGCCTGAGTACCGGGAAAAGCAAGATCAGAGCCAGAGGCAAATGCTTCGCTGTTATAGCTGCTGTTTCAGCCATGTCTCTTTATTCACCAAAAAAAAAAAAGACAATGAGATCCACCCTCTTTTGTGTTAACAAGACCCTTTCTCTGTGTGCTCTTTTTCCACCTTGAATATGTTGTTTTGAGAGTACCAAGTCATAACTCTATGCTATGTATATTTCTTTTTTAATGCTTTCTGTTGAATGATATAAGAAACAGAAGTTTCTTGTGTGCAGTATACTCCGAAGCACAAAGGGGGATATTCTTACCACCATAGCTGTTTAATATCCTGATTTTACATGGTCATTCTTCTAGTTAGTACCTTGTCTCATTGTTTTTTACCTGTGGGCAGTTTCTCCCATGTGCCTTAGAAATCTGGTTTAGATGAGGATTAATCAGCCCTTGGAGGTACTGGGCTGTCTCCTCTGGTTGTAGAGCTTGGACAAGAATTGTAGTCTAGACATCAGATTTTAAGACTGGTGGAACTAAGTATGATGATTCTCATTGAAAATGGTCCACCCACTGCCTTGAGTCCTAAATTTGACAATCTAAAGACATTGCTACTCCTAATCAAGTCATGTCTTCCTTTGGAAAAAATCGTCAGTTTATCTTTGAAAGATAAGGTTATATTTGAATAAGAATGTTAGGGGAAAAAGTATTTACGGTGCTTTGAACTAAGTGAAATTGGATGGCAAGCTAGATGCATTGAATTTTATTTTTAAAATTAATTTATTAAAAGGAACAAAAGGATGAACTTTTACATTCCGGATAAGAGTGATCACAATAATACAGATTTTAAAATACTGATTTTCTTTTTCTAAAAAAAAATTTGAAATAACCCCAAATTTTTGTTTTCATTCCTCTTTATTTTACTGTGGTCATTACCTCCTTATGTAATATGAAGTATAAAGTCTGTTTGCACTTGTAATATGTGTTGGCTATTGTTCTGCCTTGAGGACCACAGGCTCTCTCAACAAGTGCTGAATTCCATCTGCCACTTCAATCTAGTAAATGTTATTAAAGGATTTTAGTAATACCAGGAGCTAATTTCCAGCCTCCACCTCTTATATTTTCAATTTTCTGACAAATGAATATGGACATACCAATGTTAGAACGGGTCTTGAGGAAAATTCAGGGTAGTCCTTGGCCGTTGGAATGCATACATCAGGCACTTAGATGATGAGTATTAGGGATCTTGTATTAAAACGCCCTTGGAAAGAAAACCCAGATACTAGTTAATTCAGTTCATTCCACTTTCATTTTCCTCATAGTCATAGGAACTGTAACAGTGTGGAGAGATAATTGACTAGATAAGGGTTTTTCTCCACATCTGGATCCAAGATCGTCTAAGTTTTTAGGTTCTTATGAGGAACTTAAGTTAATTTTACTTTTATTAAGGGAATTTTAATTCTTAAGTAGAATAGTCTTCTCAAAAATAAAAGAAATACTCAGGTGCACTACACCTTTATAAAGTTTTGAAAATCAGATTAGGTGGGAAAACTCTCAGATTTTATTGCAGAAAACCTGGTATGTCCCTGTTGATGACATACTAAAGAAAGTATATCAGATCTTTCTGGGGAAGGGCTTATTTTTGTTTTCAGTTATAAAGGCATAAAATCACTGTTTTCAGTGACAGCAACTTTGGACTACAGTAACTGCATGTAACAGTTCATTCAGATTGTCCCACGACTATTAACAAAAGGTAACAAATAGTGGCACCTTGACTTCTCAGCTGAGAAGATTTTCAGTATGTGAATTTATTTACAGATAGGGCATCTTAATCTGTGTGTGTAAAGACTACTTACTTGGAAGAAAATGTAAGAGATTAGATGAGGTGAATTACCAGTCCAGATACATTTAATCTGATGCTGCTTTCTAGTAACAAAGATACATTTATATAATTAACATTAGTGGGAAGAGACACATTCTAGGGAATCCAATTTTTAAAATATTCATTTGTAAGACTACAAATGATATTGGCTGATATTCTGGAAAGGACCATTCATTTCTTCATAGACTCAGATGACATGACCGTTTTCACCATTGCTGCAATGGCATTGCTTATAGTGAAGATCCAGATAGAACAGGGTCCTTAATTAGGATCATTAAATTTGACTTGTGTAGTCATGAGTTCTTGAGTATTCCTTTAAGTTCAACACTCTCTCCTTTTTCCGTAGTGCCAACTGTGGATGTATTTCAAATCTCTACTAAGGAAAGATTTGGGTTGGGACATCAGCTGAAAAAGTAAGTCTGGAAAAGAGTAAACCCATGTTTTTAAGTAAATATTACATACTTTTTAGTTCCTGGCCCATGTCAAGTAGGATAAAATTCACAGGTTGTCAGGTTGGTTTGATTGAAGTGTTTTGAACTTTTTTTTCTTTAAACAAAAATAACAGTTTTTGCCTTTTTAAGTTTGGTTTTGACAGTTGTTTTGGAGAATTTGACTTGTGCTGCCTGCCAGTGTTTTCTGTCACTTTACTGTCATTTAGAAAGTAAGCTACAGAAGTTTGAAAAGACTGTAGCTAAGAGTGTTTGATTTCATGTTTCTGCTTAGATTGTGAAGTCCCTGTAGCAGGAATCTTTTTGAGCGTCATGAACACGTTAAAGGGGTAATACTTTCATGGTGGCCTCTAGGACTTACCACAGTAATTAGGCCACCTCAGATGTGAGGACAAGAAGGAAAAATAGTAGAGAAAAAATAGCAGTTTCTTGTGTTCATGATATTATTCAATTTAATAGAATTTTGCTGAGTCATCTTTTTCAATGTGCTTGTGTATACAAGAGTGTAATGAAATGACAGGAATGTAGGCTTTAATATTTAATTCCTAAAACAGTGAGACTCCCTTAAGGAAAAAAAAATATCTATTTTGCTGTTTGGCGTTTAAAGAAATTCAGTGCAGCATTTTCATAATCTTGCAAATGAAACAATGTTATTAAAATCTCTCTGATACGTGACTTTGAAGATAAAATTAAAAAGCTCCCCAGACATGAAAACTCTCTTAAAACATTTTAGTATGAACACTCTTTCTGATTTCTGCAGTGGATGATTACCAAAGGTTCCCATAAGATATATTCAAGTACATATCTGCACAAATTACAGATGAGCAGAAATCAGAATTGTCATGAACCCCATGGCCCCGTGGCTGTGGGCACCGGGATATTCACCTTTGAAAATTTACTAAATTTTCAATAACATCCATACTGACTTCCACTTTGTCTTTAGCACTCATAGACCCCAGATGCTAGATTAGAATCACACAATAATGTAGCTTGGAAGGGACTGCTGGAGGTCATCTAGTGCAACCTCTCATTCCAAGCTATGCTAAATTCAAAGTTAGATTAGTTCACTAAGGGCCTCAGGCAGCCAAGGTATGAAAATCTCCAGCCTTTGTGTGTAACCTGTTGTACTTAACCACCCTTCCAGTGGATGTTTTTTCTTTATAGCCTGTATGGTTTTTAGCTTCCCTTGGTGCAACTTGTGGCCACTGCCTTTTGCTGTGCACCTCAGGGAAGAGTCTGGCTCTGTCTTCTCAGCATGCCCCTCTGGGTAGGGTAATATGCAACATGCCTACCTTCATGTTTGTGCCTTAGGAGTATGTGCTCCTACTTGAGCAGTGTGGATACTGTGTCTTGCCTCTGCACTCACTGGAGAGACAGATGCCTAGAGTTGAATGGGATGTCTCTGAATCAGTTTGTCTTTAAGTCTCCATGAGAGGCATATGTGCATTAAGTCTTGCAGTGGTAGTTTATGCAGACTTTATTCTCAATCAGAGTTCCACGTGAATTAGTTTTATGTGAGGAAAAAAGAATTTTTGAGGAACTGAAGTGCCTAGTCATCAGTCCACATATGTGACAGAGAAACTCAGCCTGCAGAGTGAGGATGTTGCATCATGTAGCCTACATGGTTAGCAGAGGGAACCTACTATTAAAGTGTGTATGACTTGGCTACAATAAGAAAATCTTTTTTTCTTTCTTAATTTGCAGAATCATGCAGACATTTGTAACACAACAGTGGAAGAACAGCAAAGAGAAATCTAATTGTACGCACAATAAAAAGGTGTCTGACAAAAAGGTGAAATCCCCTCTGCACATCTTTTCTACATTGCGCAGGTAATAGCAAGGAAGATGAGCTGTTATCATCATATCCTGTTCAAAATCCACGGCATACTTCACAAGGTGAAATGCTGACTTTTCTCCACAGAGAAGTGCTCTATTTATATCTTACCTCGTGGGTTTCCAGTCCTTTATTTGCATGACTCCAAAAGTGAACTGGATACTACTGCAGTTTCTAAGACTGTTTGAAGGCAGAAAATACTTCAGTGCCCTACTCTCTGAAACAGCCATGATTCATCTAGAAATGGAAATAATTAATTTTATATTACTTAACTTGGGTGTGTTTATATCTTTACTAGCTTGGTAGCATTTGACTGTTACTTGATTAGCAAGAACATACATATGTAATTTTGTGACTGTCCAGCTGTTCTTTCCACAGCTGTGTGTATTTTTAATTTTTTAAAACTACAATGGTCATTAATCAAAGACTGATTTTTAAGAGCTGCTGAGCACCCACCCCTCTCCACTATTGGAGTAAATGAGCGTTCACCACTTCTGAAATGCAGACACAGAATTTCAAAAAACAAAGGTATTAAAACCATATGATAATAGTTTGTGAATAGTTCAGCTGAATTCATTATAAGTTCTTCTAGTTACTCATACTCTTAAGTATTTGTAAAATGAAGTTCCAATTACCTCTTTCAGGAATATGACGATTTACTCCAGCATGTTTGCCTGCTTATGGAGGGTTGACATATCACCCCTTCTCTGAAATTGTATTGAGTGCTTCTTTGAACATCTCTTCTTTGTGGCAAATTTTGCAATTCTAATTTGCATGGTTTTTAAAAAAAAAAAAGACTGAGAGAGAGGTAGTACAGAAATCAGTCACATTTGAAGAAGGGAAGAATATCAAAGATGACTGAAGATTTGTCTGTTCAAAAGTAGAAGAGGAAGATGGTGTTAGGAGTAGAATGCTTACCCACTGCCTACCATGCCACGCAATTGCCCAGTGCTCACTGAAGCTTGGGGTTTGGTTTTATTCAGAAAGAGCAAACAAAAGCCAGTCCAATCTTTCTCCTCTTGATTTGATGGGTGCTACTGCAGTTCCAGAGAACACTTAGCCCAAATGTGGGGACCTTCTCTCTCTCCCTAGAGCGCCATTCCTACCTCCTGCCTGCCTGAGCCAACTGCAACAGTGAGTTAGCCTCCACGTGCGTTTTCTGCTGTCACCACTTGATAACAGGGTGGGAAGACCTGACAGCCTGTCCCCTTGAGGTTTCACTTCTTTTTTGTTTGATCCAAGCCCAAAAAATACTCCAAAGATTGGGGTTGCGTATAAACCATGGAAAAATTATTTGGCATACCTGATACTAATTCTTGCTTTGCAAGGACATACGAATGTGAACATTATAGAAAAGTAACAGTTCATGTGCACGTTGTTTTGTAAAAAAGCCTTTTGTTCTTTTCTTTTTGTATTGATAGTATGAGTTCCTCACTTTCTCATTCCTCACATCCCAGTGTTACAGAGCTAGAATTTGCCTAAAACAGGACAGAAGGGCATCAAATGGTCTTCCACAAAGCACTCAGATTACTCAGATTACTGCCTACAAGTTTCATTGCTCATCATATCTTCCATAGGATCTGCACATACAATTTGTTATGCCATGTCCAAAAGACAGTAATTTTAATGGGACCATGCCATGATGATTAGATAGGAAAGATTTAGATAAGAAAAAAGCGTTGTAATCTTGTGTGAAATATGCAGTTTTCATTTCAAGAATAATTTCCTGAATTAATGGTTAGTTTAAAGATGTAGGGACCTGTACCAAGAGCTGTAAGGATATAGCTGTAACTGCTACTTAAATAGTTAGTCATCTTTGCAATCAATGAGTTTGTGTATACATAGGAGTAAGATGCCTGCTTGGTATTGGGAAATTGGTCCTACATACAGTTGTTTTTTTATTTTTTTAATGTTAGGCTGTGTTTATCACTAGCTAAGTACATGAAGACAGGTAGCACTTAAAATTTTTTACATATATCTGGACTTACTTGCTTGTTTTGCACGTGATTTTGATTATCGTCTAATTATGTCTTCCCCTTCTTTATTTTTAAGGTCGCCAAGTTATCCTCCACCTGGCTGTGGTAAAAATAAGTCAAAACTGAAGTCAGAACAGGATGGCATCTCCAAAACTCACAAGCTACTGAGAAGGACTTGCTCTAGCACAGTTAAGGCGGAGGATGTGTGCGCCACAAAATCTCACAGAACCTTTGGTCGCTCGTTGTCTAGTGACCCTAGGGCTGAACAGACAATGGCTGTTAAGTCGCACAAACTGTTGAACCGTTCTTGCTCTGCAGCCATCAAGCAGGAGGAGTGCATCACTTTAAAGCCCCATAAGTTATTAAGTAGATCATGTTCTGGGGACCCTCGATGTGAGCACAACAGCACCTTGAAGCCCCACAAACTTTTAAGCAGGTCTTACTCCAGTAATCTTAGAATGGAAGAATTGGATGGATTGAAGAATCAGAAGTTACTCAGCAAGACCTACTCCAATGCCCCTAAATCATCCAAAACGGAGCCTTTCAAGGAGTCCAACATAGCAGAGGGCAGGAGGCTCTCTCTTACCTCAGGGCTTATTGGTATCTTAACACCATCTTCATCATCACCTTCACAAGCTGCTGTGCGTAGTAATTTTTTTTATTCTGCTCATTTTCCTCTCATTATTTTCCAAACATTATTGTGCTTATACAAAAGTATTCATATTCAGGGGATATGTAGGTAGTAGGTATTTTGGAATACTTTAAAATTAACTGAAGAACAATGGAGTCAGCTTTTTAAGGTGGATTTAAACAACTGTGCATACACATATATTTATGTCATAAAAACAGAATCTGCCTAGGTGGAGGCAGAGACTTCACATGGCACCTTGAATACAGCTCAAGGTACAGCTGCTGTCCACAGAAAAAAATTCAGTCACACACTTCCTTCCCTACCTCCTTCCTTGCTGCAGGAAGAAGAGACAGTGTGAGCTTCAGTGCTGCAAAGTTGACTTGGTCCCACATGTCTTTTCTAATTTGCCTGTTTGCTTCATGGGGGAAACAACTATCCATTGGCTCATTCAGGTGCCAAATCACCTCTCCTTCTGGTCTTTTCATCTGTGATTAGCATCATACTGGAAGAAATGCAGTCATGGTTCAGCTCACCTCTTGTGCGTTTGTGCTTTGTTAGAGGTTTAGCCTTCAAATGCACTGGTGGCAACTGGAGGTCAGGGAAGGAATTAGGCCCACACTGCCCACCTTGCTTTCCCCAGAGGTATGATCGATTGGGAAAACAAAGGATAGCACATATTCTTAATTTAGGAGCTATTGCTCACACTTAATTCTTCTACTTCTGCCTCTTAAAAGACTGCTTTTAGATTTCAGAGGAAAAAGCAGGTCTTCCTCTTTCAAGGAACTGGTCTATTTTCTGTGTTAGATCTGAGGAGAGGCACTTAGGAGACAGTCTTCTCCGCTCCCTTAGCCTAATGGTACCTTGATATTCTCAGCCTGCAGAAACTGTGATCCTTGCTTGAAATGCTATACATATGTTCAAAATTGTGCATTCTGAACAATGAAATTGCATTGAGTGTGTTATGTGTCTTTTTGGTAAATCAATTTAATAAGCTATGAGCTATACTCATCATATCTGAAAGCAGTGATGTACTATCATAAAATCATGTATATGCCATGTTGTTGATTCCTGTAATGTGCACAAGAAAATTAATTTAAGGTGAGCCAACAGTCTTTTTGCCTGTTGCAATTTAGATACTCATTTTTTTCTGAATCAGCAGAGACTGTCTTAACTTAGCAGACTTTTGTATCCTGAAGTTAACAGGAAATGTCCCATTGATTTTGATGATATAGTGAAGAATTGACTAAATGGTTTCATTGCTGATGCTATCAGCTGATACAGAAGAAATACAAGCCATGCTTGACAGTCTATAAAAACTACCAATAGTTCCATTACTATAATGCATTTACTTTGAGAGAAAATCATCACGTATGTGATCAGGTGCAGTTTCCCTGATGTCAGCAGAAGGGCATCAAGAATCCATTTCACATTTTACGTGCAGGAACCAGATTTATGAATAATCTGGTTGCCTAACTCAAAGTTAAAGTCAGTGGAATGTGGAAGTGATGAATCAGGACCTAACTTCTCTTCAATTCTCACCTAAGATATTAGAATGTCATATATGAATACAATTGGCGAGATTATTTCCCAGGAGAAAATGTGAAAAGTTTCCCAAATAAGCAGTTAGAGAAATGAAAGCAAATAAGCCTATAAACAAAACAAAATAAAACAAAACAAAGCAAAAAAAAAAAAAAAGCTATAAGTGGAGCCGATCTGACTCTTATGCAAAACAAGGGCTGATTAAAATAATTGTCAGTCTAGAAGGAGTTCTGTACCTTACTGACTTCTATAACAAAAGTACCTTCTAATTTATGCTGTTGTATGTTGAAAGAAAAAGGCAGTGGGATCTGAGCACAGAGACCTGTTAGCATGGTGCTCACAGAGGTGAGATCTTAGTAAATAGAAAAGAAAGATATTTTCAGCACTTCTGTGAATTACATTAGTCATTCAAGCCTAAGAACATAGTCAATATTTCGATAGACAATACGCAGTAAAAATGTAAAGTTACCAAATGCCAGTTCATTAGAATGGAGTGAGGGTGTGGGTGTTTCCATTTGAGATCAAAGTTTTGGGGATGCTGAGATACAAAACCTCATCAGATTTAAGATATGCTACAAATCCACCCCACATTCAACAAACAAGTAAAAGGATTGATTATTTGTAATAGTTTATGCAAATGAGGCATCTTTTTAGATGCAAATATTGTTTAATTACATATTTGCATACAAAAAAAACCCAAACGTTTTACCATTTCATCATAATTAGTCTACCAACACTGAAGTTGCCTGAACTTTTTTCCTTGCAGCAAAATTATGGTGCAAAATACATTCCGGTACGAGACCGTGGCTTTCTTGTGCAGGTAGGATGTCACATATTACCCATTTTTGAAACATTCTGGAGCATGAGCTGACTTAATTATTTTTAAGCAGATGTTATTATTCTCATTTTCATTATTCTCAGACTATTGAATTTGCTGAGCAGCGGATACCAGTATTGAATGAATACTGTGTAGTTTGCGATGAACCCCATGTGTTCCAGAATGGCCCTATGCTGAGGGTAAGTTGTATGCTTGCTGTACATTTGTATGTACAGCAAAATGCTGTACATTTTGTACATATGCAGTACATTTTCTAATGCCTGAAATAGCAGTGGACCGTACAAAGCTGTTAAAAAAAAATGATTTTAGATCTATTTCATCCTAATATTCCTTTTAGATGCAAAAATGTAATGCATATTAACTAGATTTTCCTGTAAATTTGAAAAAACATTGCAAGCAAGGGAGATGGAAAGCAGGCTTGTATAATAATCATAGAAATTTTAAGGAGGGCTATATTTCACTGAACACTATTATGCTAGAGTAGTCATAATCAGATAAGCTAGAGGAAATGGATCAGAGTGTTTTCACGGTTCTCTGGCACCCTTCTAAAACCTCAGGGTTACCTCAGTCTTTGAGCTCCTATCAAGCCACCAGGGTATTCAGATACACTGGTGATAATGCTACAAGGTCTTGAAGTGCTTCTAGCCCTCATTTGCTCATGGGCCGCTGGAATGAACCATCCTCTATAATGTGATAAAAAAGCCATTAGGAGATGTTCTGTGAATTGTCTAATCTAGCAATGACCTAGGCCAGGGACACTTTGGTGGTTCACTGTGCCCAAGGTCTGGCCAGTTACACAGCTCTTCCTTCCTTTCAATCCTGTATGACTGAGAACCAGGAATTTTACATGCTAAATGATGCACATTCTCATGCTCTTGGGGAATGCATGCAGTGAAAAAGAATAAGATTGGTCCTGAAGGACACACTTTGCCTTGATCTGCTGGATCAGTGCAACTTTGTAAAAGAATATATAGGAGAAAAAAATTTTGTACTTTTAGGACTGATCTTGCAGTTCAGAATACTTCTTATTTCACCTATCCTGAGTTCTGTGGAAACCTGCGTAGTCTGAAAAGACACTAAAGCCATGGAAAACTGTGTTTAATATCAGTGTGTGAATGTCTAACACCTCATCTGCCAATTTTTTCACAGTGAGGTCATCAACTACATGAGTTGAAGCAGGCATAATCTGTGATATAGTCCCATTGAACTAGATGCAGGAAGGTTACTGCTTATACAGTAGCAGAAGTCACGTCAGAGTTATCCCCTGTGACACTCAGTGGCACCACAGTCAGGCATTCTGACTGCAGGCAGGGTATGCAAATAGGTTGCTAATAGGATTTGCAAAAGTATCTGCATATTTGATTAACACTGATTTAAGCCATGGTTAAACCTATGTACTTTTGAAAATCCTGTCAGGTGTCTATTTGCGTCCTCAAGCTCATATCTGCCTTTTAAAAACATGGCTTTCTGCGAGATCTGTTGGCAACTAGACCCTGAATAGAAGCCTATGGAAAAGGCACCAATTCCTTGTCTTTCGTCTTTAAATGTGCTACTATGCGTGCTACCTGTGACAGGATGAGATAAGACAAAGTGAGTTATATGCAAAGTTTGGATAATATAATTATTTAAATCACCAGGTTTTATCCATTGTCCACAGGACAAAGCAAACAGTAGGATTTCTTCCTGTTCACAGGATGAACCATTAAAAAGAAACAGAATGGAAAGTCACCTGCTCTAGGTTAAAAAAAACAAAAACCAAAAACCAAAAAACTTCTTGCTTTTCTACCTTAGTGATCAAAATCTCTCAAAATTACTTTTCTCTTGGACATTTTCTCTTAGCATAAACAGGGGACATTTTCACCATCCTTCTGCGAGTTTGTCAGTGCTTCAAAACAGAGAAAAGTAAAAACGTATTTGCCAGTAAACACGTATTCGTCAGCGTCTTTGCAAGCAACATAACCTAGCAAGCTTTGCAAAAATGCAAAGGTGTCCTTATATAATGTGGAGAGATGGAGATAGCAGGAGGAAATCTAGCGGTACTGTCTCTGGCGGGGATGCGGTTCTCTTCCCCCACAGCAGCCCGTGCAGCGCTGCGCTCTGCACCTGCAGCAGGAGCAGCACCGATACCACACCAGTGCTTTGGCTGCTGCTGCGCAGCGCTGGCACAGCATCAAGGCTCTCTCCAGCCCCCCCAGAGCCAGTAGGCCGGGGTGGGCGAGAGGTGGGGAGGGGACATGGCCAGGGCAGCTGACCTGAACCGACCCAAGGGGTATTCCCTGCCGCCTGATGTCACGCGCAGCAGGGAGAGCTGGGGAAGGGGAGGGGAAGGGGGGCTCTCGTTGTGAACATGTCTGTCCCCCTGAAAAGCCGCTACGCGTATTGAGGACCCGCTTCCAGGACGTGGCCGAACACTGCTCGTTGATGGGAAGCAGAGAAATACTGTTTTCTTTGCTTCCACACAGCCTTTGCTTGTTTTTTTTTTTTTCTTCCCCTCTTTCTTTTCCCTTCAATTAAATTATCCTTATCTCAACCCGTGAGTTTTTTTCTTTCTTTCCATCATACTTTCTTCTTCCCCTCCTCTTTTTTTTTTTTTTTTGAGGAAGGGGAGTGAGAGAGCGGTTGCGGTGGAGTTTAGCTGCCCAGCAGGGTAAAAACACCACACTAGCATGCTCTGTGTATGCCCGAATGACTCAATAAGCAATATAGAGCCTCCATTAATGAGTCTGCAGACCTGTAGAAGGTGAGAAAGAAACAATTTAGTTTGAATCTAGCTTGAGTTTGCCAAAGGATTTTAAGGAAATTTCTGCTTTATTCTTCTGAAAGCTCTGGTAGAAGCAGCTTATAATAGTCAGTAGTAAGGTTTATTTACGTGCTTCAGCTACACATATGTATGTATATGTACCTGTGTGTGTGTGTATATAAATAAAATGTGTATAAAGGGAACAAAGAATGACGCAACTGAAAGAGTACTTTACATTTAATACTGCTGCATCAGCAAATCTCAAAAATACAGTACTTTATTAAGCAGACTGCAGGGGGCAGTCATTTAAGGTAAGGCTACATCTAGGATCTAGGCTTATGTCACTTCTTGGATCCCAAATATACTGTCCCTAGCCTTCATAAAGAGCTTTAGGGTCCTCACGGCTTTGATACCACAGTAACTTCATCAGCTGTCATACTGATCAGAACCTTGCTACAGTCTGCTTTTATTTTTAGATTCTGTGCCTTGATCGCATTTTCTGCAGATCACCATGTCTCAAAGCCATTACTTAGATAGGCTCTATCTATAGTTGGTTGTATTGCAAAAGATGCCACAGACTAAATAGTTCTGGATGGATCACCATTCTCTTCCTTTTAGGAATAGTTCCTCCACAAAGATGCAGGTGGGGTCATGTCTGGGTGTATGTATTCTTAATGATGGGTCTCCCTCCCTTCCACCACTTGGACCTTTTTTTCAATGACAAAGAAGGCATACAAATTTAAAAAAGCTTAGCAAAGTTATTGCTTGAGAAGTTCTTTTTAAATGTATTTAGGCTTGATTTTCTAGTATTTAATGGAGTTTTATGCAGTTGCAGAGAAGATGTACTCGCTGATGCCAGTAAAGATTTGATTTTGCAGTCCTCTGTTGTGTCTGCCTGAGACCTTTCCTCAACTCTAGTGTAGTTTAATTGCCTTGAAGTGCAGCTTAAAATTTTAACAATTGCTATCACACGATAATTACATTGTTTTAATACTTTAGTGATCCTTAAAACTCCCATACCTTAGTGTAATTTTTTGCACTGGTTATTAATGACTTGCACAATTCTGATGTCATCCTCAGGACAGCCGCAGATAGCAAGCAAAGCTGTGAGATAAAGCTTCTCCTTTCTGCAGATTTGCAGTACAGGCTGTTTTTATCTTGGTTATATGCTATCTTTCAATCAGTCTCTCTCAGCGCAAGCTTTCTTCTGAGAATAGTGTCTCTTTTTCATAGATAACATTTTGGGGTGGTGGTCTGTTTTTAATATCTATTTCAATTTACTTCTTGACAAAATCTTGACATCTTCTTTCCCATAAGATAAGAAGAACTTAATGACAACAAGATGTGTCTTTTTAGAATAGCTTAATTTAGACACCAAATCCACATGGCAGACATACCATTATATGGAAGATGTCTGTTGTACAACAGCTGCATAGCACAATTGCATACATTTGGCTTCGTGCTCTTACAGTGGACACCTGTCTTGCTCCAGAGCTTGTGGTACTAATCTAATAACGCAAATATTCCCTGCTGGTTCTGTCGTAACATGGGAATCTTTGGATGTTGTTAGACTACCTCAGTGACTTACTGAGAACAAATAAAGAGGCTATCTTAGTGACTTACTGAAAATGAATAAAGAAGAAATTCTTTTATTTCTCCTGGGAATTTCCTTGTGGAGCAAATTATGGACTTTGGAAGACAAACAACCAGTTCTGAGCTTCAAAAGTTCCCTGACATGCAGAAGAATACCAGATGTAGCCTCTGCATGTGCTCCACAAGTGCGTGCATAGATGAAAACACCGTATGTAGATGTTGTAACCTCAAGACACAAACATAATGCTTTTCACAGGGAACTGCAGCTGGGTTTCTGTGAAGAGGAAGGACAAAGTTTCTCTGGAATGGAGGAAGGAGTCTTAGAAAAGTACTGTAACACATCGTGAACGTGTACCACTCTTTTTTATAAAGTTCCATGGTCCACTACTACATTCCATCCCTTTTTCAAAAAATCAGTGAAGTTGGCAATGCTTTCCTGTAGGTATTCACACCTTTTCCATGTGAGGTGAGGATCAGCGTAATTTCTCCTTGTAGCATGTTTCTTTAGTATTTATTTCAAGAGCATAGTGAGATCCAATGGTTATTTGCAGTGCATTGAAAGTTATAAATGCTAAATTGGATGTATAGAGATACACACTTACATAGAATGCCACTGAAAACTGTAGATTCCCTGAAATCACTGCATGGCATAATTGCAGTCTTTCTGCAAAGCACAGGGAAAGTTCAATGAATATGTGGATACTAAGAGGAAAAAGTATTATTTGACCTTTTGCATAGCATAGGCCATGCTATTTCATGCAGTTATTGCTGATAGTGATGTGAGTCCTACATATTTCACTCTGTAAAAGGATCGAGAAGCAGCCTTGGAAATAATTAGTAAGGTTTGGGACTGCTGCTGTTATATCCAACCTGCTCCTTTTTCGCATATAAAGAATCACAGAGAAACAGGCAGCTTCCTCCTGAGAGGCAACCTGTGTTGTAAAGCTCTCAGGAGCTCTTCCGTCTCTTTGGAAATGGCTCTTCACTCAGCTTTGAAAAACAGTGGGAAGCACAAGGTCAGACATAGGTTTTGTGCTAAGGAGAGATGGAGAAGGCAGACCCAGTAAACATCCTGAAAACAGTAAGTATCTGCTCATTTGAATCATTAGACAGTGCCTCGTGTTGCTGTCTTTGAATTTTTTCTCAACACAGTTGTTGTTTAGATCAGTAAGATGTAGACTATTATTTGTTTGTAATTAATGGCCAGGTTTTCCTCTTGAGACTTGAACTGTTTCAAAAACATATTTTGAATTGTTTTTAGTGATGTTTTCAAATAGTTGGTGTCTCATTCACATGGATTGTTAAAATAGTTAAATTATCCTGATTTCTGTCAATCCAACATCTTAGACTAAATATTAGAAGTAAACTTAGGAAATTTTAACCGCTTCCACAGACCCCATTCTGCAGTACTGAGATACTCTCCTGTGGGGCAGGCATCCCTAATGAACAGCCCCTGAAACTGGAGCTTGCTTCATCCACTGTCTTTTAGAACATTTTTCAGGTTTAAGTACTTACAATTTTAGGGAAAGCAGCATCTGAGCAAAAGAGAATTTCACCGGAGTCGGTCAAGTTACATCAGTCTTATACTACTATTTAAATTCTTCCAGTCACACTAAGATAAATGGATATGGTGTCCTCAGTTTTTGTGCCGTATTTCCTATACCTGTTTGTTTGTTATGGTGATGTTATGGTAATACATGATGAAAAAACGCCAAGACAAACACATCTGTTAATGTGTTTTTGTATAAATTTTACAGCAAAAGGCCAACAGAGAGAGTGCAATCTTATGCTTGCAGTAGTTGGGAATTTGAAAATATTGATCTTCTTGTGCATATGCTATATTTCACATTGTTATTATTAAGATATCATAAAAGTAATTCATTTCACTCAGTAGAAAGGTCTTTTTTCCCCTCCCTTCTGATTCCTGATTTTTGCTTATTTTTACAGAATTTAGAGACGTGTGGAAAATAAGAACCTGTTCCTGTTAATGTTTTTTTTTTTCTTTTTTTCTCTTGTCAATGCACAAGGTTGAAGAGATCCTTTAATCCCATCCCTAAAGAGTTTTTAATCTAGATAATGTACAAAGTACAGGATGAAAGGCAGTGTGTCCTCCTTTCTATGTATGAGTTGGTGTAGAAGGGGGAAGCCTGGCTGAATTAGTACTGGCCATACTAGAAACACTGACAGCAAAGATACTTCTGATGGAGGTAATATCCTTGCTCTGCTCCTGTATACAGTGTTTGGGCGTGAGAGAGAAGGCCCTTCCTGGGTAAAGCATAAAGATGCAAGTGTGAAAGATAGTTTGGCTTCTGTTTTCACAGAATCACAGGCTGGATGAGGTTGGAAGGGACCTCTGGAGGTCATCCAGTCCAACCCCCCAGCTCAAGCAGGAACACCCAGGGCCTGTTGCCCAGGACCATGTCCAGATGGCTTCTGAATATCTCCAAGGAGGGAGACTTCACAACCTCTCTGGACAGCCAGTGCCAATACTTGATGAAGCTTTAGATAATGCTACTTGTATATTCAGATAAAACTTCAGATAAACCTTAGATAGAGCTAGTCCAGTATGAAAGAATAAAAGGGACTAACTGTCCTCCAGAAGTCCTTTTCAACCATATGATTTGGTTCATCTAGCTATAAAAATGTGTTTTGCTAAGCAGATGTCTTAAGGTAGTAAAGAAACTTTAACATTATTTGGTTCTATATTAAAAGGCTATTCACCTTTTTTAAATGCCATATGAAATTCTTTGTGTTACTCTAGAGCTGCTAATAGTATTCTAGGGAAGAAGTATATATTTTAATAATGCAACAGTTTTGCTGATACAATACTGAAGAGATATCTTGTTTTAGGAATTCAGCATGTGATAACTACTTTTGTTACAAACATTTAAATATAATGAGATCATGAGTTATTAACAAAAGTGGTTATTACATTTAAGGATCTGATTAAAATAAGTATAATAAAATATATTATCTTATTCAGCTTTTACATAGTAAAATTTAAGATGTGTAGCTAACGTCTATCTTACTGTCTGTATTCCTTCAGGATTTCCTTATTTACCATTGGTATACTAAAGCCATTGGTAAAAGAATGTCATTGAATGGATTTTAAAGATGTGCGAGACAATTATACAGGACAAAAAAAAAATCCTGGAAAATATTCAATAAGATGGTAAAAAAAACCCCTCTGGATATCAATAATTTTTCTTTGAGTCAAGAAGTCTCTTTACAGTGCCATCTTGTGTTGAAATCTCAGACTAAGGCTTCTTTAGAACAAAGCAGAAACTAGCAGTAAAAAGATCAGCAAAACTGATTTTTTTAGCAAAACAGAAAATGAAGCTAGTTTCTTTGAAATTTTTACAGTGGTGCAGATATCTTTGCTGTTTAAAATTTTGTTCATAAAATACGAATGGTAAAATACTGTAAAACAGTATTTGAAATACCTGTTGTTTGTATTTAGCTGTAAAAATAAGTACAGTGTGGTAATTCTGATACATCTGTATTTATGTTAGTAACCTTACATTTTTAGAATGTTTTTCGTCACGAAGTGCTCTGTTATGATTTATTCATGATGGGTAAAATCTTGGCCTTGGTGAGTTCCCACTCACTGGAATAGGTCTTAGATTGCTGTGTCCTTTGAATATATGTTTCTTAGCCACCAGTGAGACACAATGGCATTGATGTTCCAGAATTAGTATGCTACTTAGGGGTGGGAGGTTTCTGGAGTAGAATAAATATCATTAAGTTATGGAGAAAAGTGTAGGTGTGCAAACTTATTTAGCTATACTGGAGTTTAACCAAGATGCTGGAGATGTTTTTGTTCTTGTGGAATAATGTTGTGATCCTTCTTACCCTTAATCCGCAATATAACCTGGTTTTATCTGTTTTTATGAAAAAAAGCCGCTCCAGTAACAACCAGTACTTTAGCACAACGGACTTCGATGACTTTATTGTTTCTTTAAAATATATAGTTTGTCCTGTAGCCAGCTCACCTGTTATCAGAGCTCACCTTGCCCAGCTAGCACTCTGTAATGTTTTATTTGCCACCTATTTATGTATTTGCGGTGGGAAAAAAAAAAAAAGTCTAAGCTATCCAAGAATCCAAAGAAAAAAGAAAAGCAGAAAATAAAATCTGGATCAACCAAAACAAACCCAACAGAAGAAGTGACATTTCTTTCTCAGCCTCAGTCTATTCTTTCATCTTTCTACAGATTGTATCTGCTTACCACTCACTGTGGTATATCCCACATCTTTCAGCAGTGTTTCATGTTTCACATGAATATTGTGAGATTGTTCAGAGAGCTTACATTACATATTTATAGCCAGATAAGTATTCAGTAAATTATTCCTGATCTCTGGCAGTATGTATACCTATATAGAGCTTGGGTCAGTAGATTGACTTCATTTGAAAATTCAGGACAAAGGTGTACTTTTTGGTAATTAGCTGGTTTTAAAGCAATTCTTAAATCAGTGCAAGTTTATATCAGTGCAAGGCTATAGTATACAATTCTATGATTAAGTATTTAATTTTGAATAAGTTTATTTTAAAATACATATTTTGGTACAAAGAAAAACCTGCCAATTAAAGTTATTAAAATACAAGTCTGAATTTTAATTTTAATAAATCATAGTTTTTTAATTCACTCTGCGTTAGCACCAGCTGGTTCACTCAGAAGTATAAACCATGGTGGAGTAGGCAGATGTGCATTTAACTTACCTTTCAAAATAATCTTGATCGTTAATAATTAAAATTGATTAAACTCTGAAGCTTGATGAACCTTACATTACAATTAATGGTAATTCTGGATAGCTTCAGTAATGATTTAAGTAAGTACAGAAATCATACAGGTTGGACTCTTAAATCTTTACCTTGTAGTTCTGTGGGAGTGTGTTCTAAGAGATACATTACCTAAAACTTTTTGTTTTGTCAATTTTGAATTGAATTGACCTTCCTGTTGTATTAAAGGAAACTTAAAAGTCTTAAGCTCATAAACATACTTTCCTCTAGTGCTCCTACAGAGAATGAGAATTTACATACAGCATTGAAATAGCATTGGTAGAAAGTATGCAAGCACCTCATTAGTGCCCGTCTTCCCGATATGTCTCGTATTTGCCTCATATGTCAGTCTGTGGATATAACTGAGGTTTCTGTACCATTTGTTAATTCATTTGAAAGCATGTCTGATGGATGTAAGCTATGAAAGAGCCAGAAGAGAGCCCTTCCTACAGCTCTGTCTTCTGCTTCAGATGTGGTAATGGTGTCCTTGTTGGTCTGAATATAGTTGATCCTTAGGTACTGTGGACTCATATGTTAAAGAATTAGCAACCAATCTTACTTTGCCTTTCCTTACAAATATAACTAAGAAATACATCTACAAATCCATACGTGACACAAACTGAGAAATAAACCTCAGAAACTTGACAGTTCCCTTGCGAAAGAACCTTTACCCACCAATCTCCCTTCCCACTTCCTTCTTCCTTCTGTCTGTCCCTCTCTTTGTTTCTCCCTCCCTCCCTCTCTCTCTCTCCACTGGTCTCCACATTTTGAGTATTAATGCTGCTCTGTTATGTCCTCATCCTTCTACTGAGTGTAATAATGAGAGAAGTTCCTCCTGTGGAAAAAACTAACAATTACCATGGTTGAAAGTAGGAAACAGAACATGGATCTGAAGATATATTTCATTTCCACTTCCTATTCCTTTCATTGGAAGTGAGATGGTCGCTAATGGTTTCACCTTTACGACTTGTTACATTTGCTAAAAGTCAGGCTGTGAGCCTTCCTTGAGTTTCTCCTTTTAGATCAAGAGTTTTCAGGTGTGTCAGTCATACTGCAGCCTCGTTAGTGTCTGCATGACATCCCTCAGGATGTGAGAGAAGGTTGCACAGTGCTCTTCTGAGCACAGCCGCGGCACACATTAGAAAATAACAAGATAGATCAATATCAGTTATGAAGTATTCAACTTTTTTGAATTTTGAAAGAATGTCTGGAAAATATTTTAAGTAATGCATGGGTCCAGGAATCAGAATATGTTATAGTAGCTGGATGGTTTGCCTGTCTGCCATTCGCGGTCACAGCTGTCAGAAGTGATACTTAGCAGGAACTCTGACGGAGCCCTTTTTCTTCCCAGCAGCTGTGGATGAGTGCTACTGAGCATGCAAAGATTGGGGGTGGCTAAAAGAAAACTCTGAAAGAAAACTCTGAAAGCCTTACTCTGCTCAAAAAATGCTTTCTGCTTCTGTCAGTGTCTTCTGCAGTTAGAGCATTTGCAGTCTCAGGTTAACTGCCCAGCTCTTATTTTCTTCTGGCTTTTCCCCACTGGAATAATTATCCTACTAAATAGTCTTTCAGCACCAATGATCTTCACTTAGCTAACAGTTCTGTGTAAGCCAATGGCCTTACATTAATTCCTCCCTTCAAGTTAAATATGAAGTATATGGGAGAGCACTGGCTGCTGTTGAAGGGGAGTTAAAACTGCACTCTAGATATTGGGAAACACAGTTGCCCAGTCAGCCCTGGGGAACTTCAGGGTTGTGGTTGGTAAAATTCTGCATGCCCCTAAGACTGCACTGTCAAGCAAGGTTCAAGTTTGGAAACATATTCTCAAGTGTATAAATCCTATTTAGGCATGTATTTCCACTTTGAAAACAGTGGGAACTAGTAATTTAATAGAAGTTGAATATTATGTAACTTTATGGATATAGGTCCACATCAGTAAGGACATGTCTGTGCTTTCATGTATATACATGAAAGTTCTTAAAAACTTCAGTTTTCTGAATTATTGCTAATGACGTGGCCTTAAACCAAAGTGTGGGTATGCAAAAATGACGTTGGAACAGTGACACGTATGAATTTGTTATTGTTTTTGTCCCTGTTTGTTTAGTGTGGCTAGGGGCATTTCGATATTTATTTAATGAAGTCAGAACAAAACCGTTCCTGTCCCATGGGCTCATGTCCTATTGTAAGAGAAGAGACAAGTGGACACCATAAAGGAAAATATGCGAACTGGCAGTATGTGAAACAGTAGCAGCAGTAAAAGAGCAGCTTTGAATCCCAGTTTTATCATTAAGCTTGTGATTTTCTTTTAACTCTGTCTTCTAGAATTCACAGATTCACAGAATCGTCTGTGAATTTTCTTTTACCTCTTTCTTCTAGATATGATTTATTACATTTGTTTTCATATTTTTTTTCATTGATTCTAGCATTCACAACTGCTGACAAAACTAAAATCAGGAAATGTGACACTAACATCATCATATGACAAAGAAAAGCTCTTGAAATGTCTGATTCTTAATTTTAAGCCAGTCTTTTCATTTTGGAGGGAAAGAGAAGAATTTAAATGCTTGAACCCAACTAGTGGCTGAAATAGGGTACAGTGAAATGACCATAGCACTGTCTCTTGGAACACTCGACTAACACATATGGGAAAACTAAGTTTAAAGCTTCTGACTGGGTTAGACTGGGACATCTATCAGAAACAAGACCCAGAAGAGTTCTGAAAATGGCTAGAGTTCAGGTAAAAAGGCATCCAGAGTGGATACATGAAGGCAGGCTATTGAAGTGTCCATATAGGTGAAGAGTTCTGATTATTTTACCCATTAGACTGACAGAGCCCTGACATTTTCATGTAATGCAAAACTACATATTTGTTCCAGCTTTTAGTTGAAGAGTATGTAGAATGAAGAGGTTGCATACAGTTCAATTTTTCAGTGTAGTTCTTTTTGTGTGTGTTTTTGTTTGTTTGTTTGTTTTGTGAAACCCATTTCCATTACTGGGAAAAGTTTTTTCTTTTGTTTTGAAAGAGATCAACAAAGCAGTTCCTCTGGCTTTATTATCATGTAATTTATAATGGATCGTATGACACTTACTAGACTGCGAAGTTCTAGGGAATGTTTCGGGAGCTCTTGAATGATTTTGTGTTCAATTTTGAGGTATTTTCCATAAATGTATTGTCTGAATATTGAAATGCATACCACTAGATTGTGGCTAACTTGGAAATGTAGTGATCCTTCACTCTTTGCATTTCTTAAAATACTATTTTATCAGCATTGTCTTGTGAAGTCTTTAGTCTAAAAAATACTCAGTTGGCATAAAGTTTCTCCAAATACGTAAAGTCAAAAGAATTTTATAGACCCTATGAGTAATTTCTCTTCCTCTTCAGAGCTCAAATTTTGCTGCCTTGCTTGTCCTCATACCTACAGTTTTCCAGTCTTAAGATCTTAGTCGCAGAGTCCAGTGGGAGAAAAAGGCCTTTCAAATGTCAAACATTAGTGTAATGATCATTTTCCTAACTCCCATCTTCCAGCTATTCAGACATTTCTGTGATCATAAAACAGAAAGGAAAAAAAAAAGAAAAAAAAAAACAAGAAAAGACAAATCCTGTGTTCCATTTGCCATGTTTAAATCTCAGGGTAACTTATTTTGTTAAGGTTATATACAGAATGACAACAATAAGTACTTTCTTAATGCTTTTCTTCATTGCAAAATTATTCTTTAATCCCTTGCTCTCAAATAACAGAGAGTCTATGTATACTATGGATTATGATAGTCAAGATGGCAGTGCCACCATGCTTCCCAGCTAAGCGATTGAAACACCTGAATGTGAAAGCTTAGAATAATGACAATAATAAATACTTTTTGTCTAGTGTGCGGTGGCACAGCGAATGTTAGGCTTCATCTGCTGCCTAATGCAATGTAACATAGCAGATAAAAGAAGTCAAATGGATGATACTCTATTAGACTTGAGAGATGATAGCTCTTGTAAAGCAAGTGATATGAGAATATGTCAGTGCAGTACATTTCAGATGTTTATTGAAGTCTAGAATCTTTGAAAATGAACAAATGCATATTTTAAAGGGTATGAACCAAGTGACTACAAATATGGCATATGCTTATTACTGACAAAGCTGTTTCCTGAGACAGAATTCAACTAAATTTTGTGTTTGCTTTGTGTGCTTGATGCTTTTTTTCTTTTTTTTCTGAAAGTATTTCTAAGAGGCATTGGCTTGAACTTCAAAGTATACTGCCGCAAATCCTTTAGTGATTATCATGGTAGCTAGACTTAGAACTTTTAGTTATAAAAGTTCAGTAGCGCCTACTAGAGATTGTTTTTAAGTTTTGGTGAGTTAGGATTCAGTAGTATGGATTCAAGCAAATAGCATCCAAAAATCTTTTTTTGCTTGTTTTCACCATTGTAATAAAAAGTTATGTTTTGAGGGGTCACTTTTAAGGAAGGTTTTAATTTATTTTTCTTGCTTATAATTTTTTCAACAGTTTGTTCATTTTGAATGCTTATAACAATTCACTTTGTATGATTCGTTACTTGAGCCTTTAAAAAGTTGATCTGCTAATTATTTTTCAGTAAAGAAATATGGAGGTGTTGTAAGCAGTGTAACTGATTAGGAAGCGTATGAAGATATGCCTATTCATAAAGCTGTGTTCTTTTTTGTTTCTGTTTTACGTGTCTTGTGAAGGCAGAAAGCTCAAATTTCATTTGATTTGCAGAAGTTTAAATACATTTTTTATTTAATCATACTGATGACTTTCTGATGAAATTGTGAATCAATTTCTTTGAAAAGATAAGCAAAAAAATGATTCAACAGCAATTTTTTAATTTTTTTTTTCTGATACCAGAAAAAAGGCTTCAAGTTCCTTTATTTATAAAAATAACATGTAGCCTTCCCTGATAACAGTGTTTATTCTACGAAAATGTAGTGCATTTTCTAAAAGTTTAAAAATACATTGTTAAATTAATTTTCAAAAATTAAATTAAATGTAGCTTCTTCAAGATTTTGTGTTCCAGATCAAATTTTTAAACGTGTTCTCAATAGCAGAATAACAAGCAGTGAAGAATAAACCTGCACTTATGAAGTGGGTATGCCACCATTAGTTTCTGAATGTGTTCTTTACAAGTTTTAATTATGTAAGACATTTTTAGTCTGATAGGACAGTTTGAAGGACGTTTGGGTACTGTGACTGATTTTGATATTGTAATCTGTTTGGATATCGTTTAGAGTTACTTATGAGTTTTACAGTTCTTAACAATTCTGCACATTATTAAAATGCTTCTCTAATGTGTCTTCCTCAATAATTGACATGCATTCATAATTTGAAATTAATGTTGCAGTTAATATCTGGAGAACAAAGTTAACATTAAATGTTTAGTTTTGTTTCATTTATTTTTTTTTGTTTGTTTGTTCTAGGTATTGCATGATAAAACCAATAACCCCAAACTAGAACAAAAATATAATTAAGTTTCTTTCTCTGTGTAGCCCACTGTTTGTGAACGGGAGCTCTGTGTATTTGCTTTCCAAACATTAGGAGTGATGAACGAAGCTGCTGATGAAATTGCAACTGGGGCTCAGGTAGAATTATCTAATCCTTATTACATGTCTGATTTTCTATAGTGTGTGCAGTTTTCTCAGTCCCTTCTAAAATTTATTTTGACTTGTATTCCCCATATGAGTACTCTTTGGTAAGTATTGTTTGTTTGTGTGTTCTTGTAGCCATAAATATCCTGTTTTATGCATGACATTTTCAGATGTTACTAATGAGGTGCTTCCATTGTTTTCTGTCCATGTAATTAGAGTAACCCTGTTTTCTTCTTCTGTTGTATTCAGTTAGGTCACCTGGATTGTTAATAAAGGCAGCCATTGTCATCTGCAGATAATTCCCATTTATTTTCACCTAATGAGCCATTACTACTCTCATGCAATTAATAAGCCACTTCCTGTTCATAGTGTTGGGATGCAGCTATCCACTGAGCATCTGTTGTTTTGATCATTAAGTAACAGTGGGAAAGTCCTTACTGATGTTGCTACATAGATTTTTTTTCTCTCTTCTCAAGGATTAGGAATTTAACACAGCCTTGCTTCCTGACTCTCAGTTATTAATGTATTTATAACCATACAGTTACTTGGTTTCTTTCATGATTTTGTATGTGCCTTAAAACAAAGTATTTTAAACTATGTTTCCAAATCACCATTTAACCTTAGTTTACAATAGTTACAGGGCTTCAGTAAATTCAAAAGTTAAAATGGCCTTTTCAGATCTTAAGGAAAAGTCTATTCCTCTCTGATTATCTAAATATATGTCACTGACTGTGCAATTCTCTAGTAAGGAACATGTTTTCTGGAAGAGCAAACATTCAGTTCAGTTAGCTTTAACTAGCACTAGTGAGTGAGTCTAGCCGCTGGAAATAAACTGTTCAGCTAAGTACCAGAATACCGCCTTTGGGTACACATCAAAGGAAGAAACCTGGAGCAATGTATACCAGCTTCTTCCCTTCAGAATATAACTATATACATGTAGAGAGGTGTGCTAATGAAACCCCTCTTCTTCCCCAGCCTGAAGTCCTCTGAAGACCTCAGTTACGTCTTTCTGTGGATTTGGACTTTTATTTTCTGAATGTACCATGCTTAGATGGTATTTAGGTACAAACAAGTAGCTCTCGCTTCTTTTTTTAAATACAGCTGAGAGGAGGGGTGATCCTTGTTAACTCTCATGCTGTTTTATGTAGGTCTTGCTGTTACAGACATATGCAGAACTTGCTGTAGGTCTCTAGAGCACCTATTCATGTATAGAGATTTGCTGAAGAGTACTGATGTGATTACAACCTTAGTGGTGCTTTTAAGAGGTAGAAAAAGCTTTTGTTGATTGTGCTATTGGACTGAGGTGACTAAATTTTGCTGAGCTCACTGTAGTGATAGCATCACACCCAGCTCGCTACATCTGATCTGGTCAAGCTCTTTTTGCAGAAAGAATTCAGTGCTGTTAGGATTTAATTCATCTGAGATTTTTTTGACAGTTGAGGATGGTGTGAATCACAGCATAAACTGTCAGCACAGTGGTTATTTTCTGCATTTATTATGAAAAGAGCCTAGGCTGACTAGCAAGATGTTCACACTGTGAATCTCTACATTCCCTCAGATGAATCTTCCTCCAAGTCTCCAAATCATTTTATGTAGTGATGAGTCCTAAATAGAGGTTCCCATTATTAGAAGTTACATCCTCTTTTTTCTACTGTGCTTTCAGCTAGTTTCCTAAGGTAGACACCCCTACTTTATCACTCCCTGTATTCTGGTGGCTCCTTCTTAGTAATAAGAGATTGTACTTGCTTAAACTTTCAAGCCCAAACTCACATTGTCTTACTTTAGTTATAGACAAAATGCCTGAAAATTAAATGCCCGATTTTTTTTGGTAGTTTAGACTTCCTGTAGAGATTCTCTGGAGGGAGAGATGCACTTAGAGACTGATGTTATAAGATTTCTCATCATGAAATGTCGCATTTTCCTCCTTTAAAATATTTAAATCCTAAGTTAGGTACTTCATTACCCACTGTTAGGCAGGAGGAGTTCATGCCCAGCTATAGGAACATTCACTACTAGATCCACAGCCCTTCCTGTTGCCAAGGATCACATACACAAGTTTGTATTATAATGTTTGCTTTAGACTTATCTCCCAGTTTCAGCTGCTCTGTATTCCATCAGTTGAAAATGATGATCTCAGAGGAAATCAGGGGATTAATCTAATGCAGATTTTAATCTAATCTAATCTAATCTTAATTAATCTATGCAGATTTTCCCCAGGTTAAAACAGTCTACTGGTGTCATGGTGAGAAATGAGATAGAAGTCAACAGTTGTTTTAAATGAAGGCTTTGGGATGCTGTTCTAATAAGAACTGTGCCAGTACTAAAGCAAGATGACTTTGGATCACTGTATTAAGCGGTCTGGGGACTCAAAACAACTCTTCCCTAGTGGTGTTTTGCAACTGAAAGCAAAGAAATGCCTGTGAGAAGCCAGGTGTATGAACTTGGGCTCAGTTTTATGGTAATACGTTTACCCGGTTGCAGGCCTGGTCGGCTGACCTGGCTGTGTATAAAACTCGTAGTCTCCTTTGCAAATACTAATGCAGATGCCCTATTTTGAAATATTCATCACACCTGTAGCTATTATAAACTGGAAAGAAATCAGAGCACCATGGAGAAGGGAATGATTATTTAAATAACTTCATTTTTCAATATATGTGAGATGTTTAGTAGCTGGAACTAACAGCATATTTTTAAACAGATAGAGAAAATTGTCCATTCATGCTGAAGGAGCATGAAGGAGCTGAAGGAGGAGGATGGCAACAGCATGACTCACTGGAGCACAGTTCCTTTCCTCTTTCATTATGATTCTTATTTTCATTCTTCTTCTCTAAAGGACTATCATTTTTATTTCCTCCAAATGATCAGATACAGTGGCAGACCTATAATAACTTCTAGAATAGCTTGAGCAGTGAGATGAGATCTGATCTGTCCAGAATTGTGGGAGGAACTAGGGATGTCTATTAAATACAACTTATCTTTGCTTTTTGTTTCTTTCATGGAAAAGTCCATTTTTACAGAGGAATGTTCTCAGAAGACACAGAGAAACCAGGGGGAAATGAGCCAATTTGCAGCTATGTTTTTATGTAGTAACTTTGAATTTCATTATCCACTGGATTTGTGTTTCACAGCTGATTGCTGTAGTCTGTTTTTAATCTCTGAGTTACTAATTTTGAAACATTTACACTTAAATCTGTTGCTAAATTGTGTATGTGCCTACATGCACATATGTAAATACATGCCTGTGTACATGTTACACACATGATCTTACAGCGATATCTTGGAAATCATAGATATTCAAAGTCACGTTATAGTTATGTATAACAGAAAGGAAGAGGAGCTTTCTCAGTGTGAGATATGCAAATGACTTTTAAATCACTGCACTGTTCTGGCTTTAGCAGAAGCAATATTTACTAGTGTTTCTATGATTACAGTGTTCAGGAGAACAGCAGTCGGTGGTACAGATTCACAAACCCTTCCTCTTTCTAGAGAAGCATTCTTCACTGGCACCTACTACACAAGGATACACAGATCCATCACCACTTCATTTCCCTAGAGAATAAATTTCATCCAGGAATTAGCACATGCACACAAGAGAAAGCAGGACTACAAGCAATGTGTCTGCCATGATAATACATTTAAGACTGGATGCTGGTCTTATTTATGCACCTGGAATAATATAGCAGGGCTGGACCTAAAGCCTTCTGAGGTCAATGGAAAAATTTTGGTCTTAAATTATGTCTTGTGGATAGCATGGTTTGGATAATACAGTTAGTAATGAAATCAGGTATTTCTATAATGTGTAAAAAAAGAAAAAAAAACAGATTGGATGATACAATATGAAAGTACATACATTGAAAAAATATTTTTCTTTATCTCTAGGTGGTTGATTTGTTAGTATCTATGTGTCGGTCTGCATTAGAGTCACCTAGGAAAGTTGTCATTTTTGAGCCATATCCTTCTGTAGTTGATCCTAATGATCCTCAGATGCTGGCCTTTAACCCCAGGGTAAGTAGCTATCTTTCATTATGTCATAGCTTGGTTTTAATCATGCATTAGGTTTCAAAGCAAAGCCTTATTCTGGAGTGTCCTTCATTAGAAAAGATACAGCTCCAGCATATAGCACAGGCATATGACTGTTTTCAGAACTCTGTAATTTTCTGTGTTGTCTCTGAGAAGGTATTTGGGAATAAACTCTAAGTTATACTGAAGGTTGTGTTGAAATCAAGAGCTTCTTTTAAGGCACAAATTATAGATGAAAAAATTTCGTCTTTTGGTGTATTTTTCTCAATGTATACTTTGGGCACAGAGAAAGACAGCTTTTGGGAGATGTAGACCAGACGGATTTTCAGTCTGTCTTTTTATTCTTAAAGTGGTTATTGCTGTCATCTCATTTTCTCTTTGCAAGCTATTATGTCCTTACACTTAATTTTATCAAATGTTGGACATAAGAGTCGAGTTTTGTACAAGCATCAAATTTTGAGGAATTTGCTCTTCAGGCTGCAAATGCTGCCTCTCAGGGAAGCCCTAGGGAAGCTATGAACCTACCACAGCTCACTTGAGCTATCTTCAAGGGTATAAATGAGAACTTTGGATGTCCTGTGTGGGGAAGCATTTCACTTTTCCTGAACAAAGGCCAGCTAGCATTGGTTCTTCCTCAGAGGAAGGGGTGAGTGTATTCTGTAGTGCACAGAAAGGAAGAATTGCCAGAGGTGCTTGTAAAGGGGCGGATGGGGAGACAGCTGGATGGGGCAAGGGTGTAAAGCAATATAAGGAATGTGAAAGGGTGTCGCACTAGAAGAGGAGCAGAGAGAGCCCCAGGCTGGTATGGCCCACTCTGTCTCGTCCCAGCCTCTTGCCAGCATGGATAAGGTTGAAAGCCCATGGGCAGGAGTTGGCAAGACCCAAATACAGGGAACAGTGAGGCTCCTGAAGGGGATGTGGCCTGTGGAGCCGGTGAAGCACTGTCTGTTAAGCTCATGAACTGAGAAAAGGTGGAGCCCTCTAGCAGCAGTTCCCTCTAGGCAGAAGGTAAGCAAGGGTCAGGGTGAGGCAGAGGGACAGCTGAAGGACCTCTGATGTTTTATAGAGCTGTTAGCAAAGTAAACACATCTATTTGTTTAGCATTTATTTAACAGCTGTTTGTTCATTGCGTACTTAATAGCATATTATCCAAATAATTGGCAGAGTCTGTGTTTAGTTACAAATATTTGTTTAAAAAGTGACCTAATCTTTTGAGTTACGTTGTAGTGTGTTTGAGATTCCAATGAAATTCAAAGAACAATCATCATGATAGTATTTTTCCTGAAATTTTCCTGGACTGTCAATGAGAAAGTCTGTGTATGGATAAGGTGGAAGAAAGCTATTGGTTAAAAAAAAAAAAATTGAAAGGATTAGTTTGCTGAACATTCGTCTAACTTTGGTTTTATACACACTCAAAAAATTGAGGGTTTTGTAGAGCCAAAGACCAATAGTCTTTTAATTTATTTGCTTATTTTATATTACATCAGAAGAAGAATTATGACCGAGTCATGAAAGCATTGGATAGTATCACTTCTATTAGAGAGATGACACAGGTGAGTTTAAAAATCTTTACATAACCTATTAGCTATTTCTAGAACTAGGAAGATGTTTATATGAGGCCTATGATGGGTGGGAAAGGCATTAGTCAGCCCTTCCCTATAGAGCTGTAATAATAATGAAACGTGTGCTAAAAATAACAAACCTACAGTACCCATAATGGCAGTGAAGTTAAAGTGATGAAGTAGAATGCAGGTCTTTTGAAGTTTAAATAAGAGATAATAACAGCAGAATGGGACATTGTAACAAGATAATCACCAACTGCTGCATTTCTGGAAATATCAGACTGGGTCTTTTATTTCCAAAGCAAAAGAAAATGATTTTGTGATGGTGTTCTGAATGGTAGCTTTATTTCTGTTATAACAAAACACTTGTTCAGCTAAGTGTGGTTGGGGACTTGGAAGGCTGGGTCTCTTGGGATTACTACCATACGATTTCTCAATATTCACAGTGGGACAGAATCTGATAGCGGTACTTATGCTTATTGTAATGCTTCATTACCCAAGCAGCCCAGCTGATTATAACTGATTATTGAAATCTCTCCCATATGCCTTGCTTTTCCAACTGTTATATAAATGTATCCTCACAAGAGTTTATAAGTCATATTTTATATGTACTTGTAAGGTACTTTGGGATTCTGGAATTAAGAATGAGGTATAGAGAACAGTAAAATGCATCAAAAATGAAACGTTAGGTATTTTTGTTACTCAATATAATACCTCTGAGAAAAATAGCCATCATTTTACTTTTTTTAACATTAAAATAATTACTTGACTGAAGAGTTTTAAAGGAATGCTTTGCACTGAGATAGAAATCAAAAAATGTTTTCAAAGGCAATATAAGCTAGTAACAGTATTTTACTTTACCAGTTTATACCATAAAACAGTTAAAGAAAAAAAAAAAGAGGAGTGGATTATCTTGGGGTATTTTGAGAAACTTGATTTTGTGAAGTTCCAGTCCAATTTCTTAACCCAACAGCTGAACAAAGTACATCTTCTACTATTATCCCTGAGATCACCACTGTTTGCTATAATATACTCATTTTGATGCTAATTATATGCTTATTATTTTACTCTAGGGAAAATAATTGCTATATTAATTCTTCTTATTGTCAAAACACATTTATAACTGTACAATGCTAAATGTCAGCAAAGCTGTGATTTAAGCCTTATAATGAGTCCCATGTATTTGTCTCATTTAATAGATGAAATCATGGGCAATGTAACATAAAATTTAACCTTATGATTTCAACTAGCAATAAGGAACATAATTACTATTTTCTAGGCACCTTACTTGGAAATAAAGAAGCAGATGGATAAACAAGACCCGCTTGCACATCCTCTTCTACAATGGTATAAAATTGACTCACATGAGATAATTATTAAAGTACCAAGTTGAATGAATAATCACTTCACCAGTTTAATTTGGTATAAGCTCACCCTAAGAATTAATACTATAGCCAACATTTGCAAATGCTTTGTTTCAGGGCTGTTACTGGAACTCATCTGGGTTGTCTGAGAACATTGGAAAGACTCTAGCTTATTTTATGGCCTCAGATTGATTTCGTAGTTAAGATTTGGCCTACTTTCATTGGATAGTTTCAAAGGCCTGCAGCTCAGTGCTTTGTTATGGCTATGCATAACATATTTAAGAAGGAAAGTTTTCTGCTTGGTTATCATGCCTAATACATATAACTGTGTTTCTTCTTTTAGGGTTATTTCTAGTAACAGATCGCATATTGTGAAGCTACCAGTGAACAGGGTAAGTGTCTGTGGGTTCTTTATTTTCTCATTTCTCATGGCTGTTATTAGCATTTTAGGTAGGAGTCTCCTGGCCACGTGTAGATGTCCACATTCGAACTTGTCACATGGACTCCATTAATAGACAGTGGAGAGAAATTGGCAGTTTCAGGTCATGACTTACAGAATCATGTCATGATTATATAAAACAGGTCAAACAAATTATGCTCAGAAAAAACCTACCTGAGGTGAGTAGCTCAAATACAGGTGTCTACCTTGTAGTCATCTGAGATTGGGTGAGAACTTCACTGTTTTTGTTACCATTTAGACTATAAGATACAGAATCATATAAAAAGCAGTGCAGACAAACACCACAATACACCAGGAGAACCACATATGAGTATACTGTGAAAAAGAATATAGCTCTGGAATTTTATAGGGATGGTGCTGAGATTCATTTCTGAGTACGTGTGCGTCTGATGCTCTGATTAAGGACTTAGTAATCTGCAGCCTTTCAAATGTGAACCTTAATTCAAAGCCAGCTCTGATCAAAATACCATGATGAAATTATTCAATTTAATTACTTTACTAGAGCTATATTAGGCTGAAATCTGTTTCAGAAACTTCCATGTGTTTCATAAACCAAAGACTGTTTTTACTGTTTCATTTCAGATAAAAGCTATGGTAATGAGACCAATTTCAACTCAGTTCATGTAGATATTTAAATACAGTCCTATATTGTGCAAAACAGTGTGATATAATAAGAACTACCATTCTGGAAATACAATGCTTTTGTGTTCATCAACTTCTTTTCACATATGCATTGTTATATTTTACAGCAACTAAAGTTTATGCACACTCCCCACCAGTTCCTACTTCTCAGCAGTCCACCAGCCAAAGAATCCAATTTCCGAGCTGCTAAAAACCTTTATGGAAGTACCTTTGCATTTCAGTGAGTCCATATGTTTGTATTAATCAAAGGTTACCAAAATGCCATGCTGTCTTTTTGTTCTTGCCATTTGAAGTTTACAGCTGTGAATGTATTGTTTTAAAGGATTACTGATTTCATTTCGAATTTTACACTGTGGATTTTAATGCTTTCTCTTTTAATTTTTCAGTGGTTCACATATTGAAAATTGGCATTCCATCCTGAGGAACGGCTTAGTTGTTGCTTCCAATACGAGGCTGCAGGTAAATAGTAGACTAAATAGACTTTAGCTAACCTGTGCATGTTTTATTACATATTAAAATTAGGTGATTTTTCAAGGGGTTGTTCTGAAGCAATTAAAACAAAATAAACTATCTGCTAAAATGGCTGGAAGAAAACAGTGTAATCTGTGTTTCAGTTTTACATTGCACAGCAGCACCTCCAGGAGGCTTGGCTTGGTACTGCTTAAAAGCAGTCTCAGAGATTAAAATTTACGCCTGTACTATAGGATCCCATAGCATACTAGATTTATAGAAACCAGGTTTAAAGTGTCTTCTCCTCTCCTCTGATTTTTTTGGGAAGAGAATATGAGAGTATTGGCAATAAGGGATCTATTGCAAACTTCAGTTTGGTTTCTCAGTCTGAACCATCAGGATACCACTATTGCAGAGCAAAATAGGCAGTACCAGAGGGACTGGAGGACTATGATTCCGTGTATTTTAGTGTCAGTGTTTTGACAGCTGTTCCCCAGAGCTGAATCCATGGTCCTGATTAGATTGGAGGACGATCCTTGGAGGAGGATCCAAGAGTGCTGACTAAGGATTAGGGAACAGGAAACACTGCAAAAAAAAAAAAAAGAATGGAAATCTCTGCTGTTCCTCTTAGTGGTTTGAATGTTTTTATTAGCATCTTTAGAAAATAATTCACCAAGAAAGCAGGATTTACACTCCAAAATTCACCAAAGTAAACCCTTTTGTTTATGCTTATTTTTTTGTTCAGGGTTGAGATAATGGGAAGAGGAAGAAGCAGTTTATACAAGTCTGTTTTATACAAGTCATCTTTTTAGATCTCTCGCACAACTAAGCCATATCGTGAGCCCAGTTCATTCCCCTTACCCCAGTACCAACCAGTCAGCAAAAATATCTACTCAACAAGGATCCTGTACAACACTGTAGGATGTGGAGGAGTGTAAGCATGATTGCCAATTCCTATGAGAGCTCTAGCACATTTCAGACACAACGTAAATATCATGGGGTCAGAGGAAAGATATAAGGGTCAGCATGACTCTGAAGCCCAGTGATCATAACATCTACCTACACAGGAGATGCTCTGGTTTCCTGCATGTGCTCCAACAACTACTTTGTGTGGTTTCTGTAAAGGCTCATCTCCATAAAGCTGTCAGTCCCTGGAGGTGAAGCAAAAACTATATTTCCCCCTTTCCAGACAAGAAAATGGCTAATAAAATATGCTTGTTTTGTGGCTTAGCCCAGGCTCTGTGAATTGGAACAGTTATGTTGGTGAAGAAGAGTTTTCCCTTTCCTCTCTTCTTTTCAGACATCTTATAGCTCTGTGGCTAAAGCACTGTCCTGAAGCCATAGGATTTGCATGGCTGAATTGGCTTAGGCAAAAGCATAGTTGAACCCATTCTTCCAGTACTCAGGCTGAACTAGTGACTGATTTACTTTTTTTTAGCATATGAGCACTGTCCTCACCATCCCTTCCTTTCTTAACTTAAAGACAACAAAAGCAACTGTTGCTGCATTGTTTGTACACCCACGTCTAGCAGATGTACTTTGCAAAAACCTTCTGGAGCAAGCTGCTCAAAGAATGGCTTAGGCTGTGGTTCCTGCAAAGGTTTTGATGTGAGATACATGCTGAGCTGCTCAGCCTTGTTAAGGCTGAGGTGTATTTGCCCATGTCCAGAACCACTGTCTGTAGGCATCCTCCATGGTAATGCTAGATTTAAAAACAGACGATGCAATTTCAGGTATGAGTCTGACGTAAAATTGTCTTTGGGCATTTGGACACTGTTTCCAGAATGTACAGTATTTTAGTTGTATATGCACAGCTTTTTTTTTTTTTTTGAAGACTTCTTTGAACACCATGTATTACCAGTCGATAAACTAGTGCAATGGGGTGGATACTCATCTGCATCAAGTCATGTGCCTATTGTTATTATTTTGTCCAGATAGCCAAATTAATGTTAAATAAACTTTCTACTTTCTCTTTTTCAGCTCCATGGTGCAATGTTTGGAAGTGGAATCTACCTTAGTCCATTGTCAAGCATATCATTTGGTTACTCAGGTGATATTTATAAATCACTCTAAAGTTGGAGAAATATAGGGGGGTATCTTAGTCTACTGCTTTTCTTACCAGCTTCACTGTTTACAATACTGTAGAAAATTTTATCTTTGGAGACCAAGATTAGATTTTCTTTTTTGAATAAATTAAGTTTCCCTGATTAAATACCTGTCCTTGTTTTCAAAGGTGCTGAATATTTTTAAACTCTGCTTGAAGTAAATAGTAGCTAAAGCTGGACGCTGGGTATAATGCAGCAGGTGTTGATTATGCAGTGGAAATCCAACTTTGTGATTTTTTTTTTTTTGGTCAGTATTTGCCCTAAGTTCATCTAACATTATCTATGTATTTATAGCCTCTTAGGACCTGATCTGACAAAACAAATATTCATGAACAGACATGTTCAACAGTATGTGTTTAAGAGTATTCCCAAGTATTGCAATGTCAGAGTTACATTAAAAAATACAGGACAGTATGTTCATTTTAGCATGAGAAGAAGAGGAAACATAACTTGTCCCGCTAGTAAATCCAAAAGTGAATTATGTGGAGTTTTCCATACAAGAATAAAATCATAAATAGAAGCGCCACGACAGAAACATGATATACCGATGTGTGTATTAAGAAACTTTTGTAGAGATTTTAAAATACTGTGACTTTTCCTTTAGTTATGTTGTATTTACCATTTCCTCACACATTAAAGTGTTGGTATAGTTGAATGTGTGTTTGTGTAGATGTAGATAAATTTAATTCTGAGAGTGTTAATTACCCTTTCTGATTTTCAGTATTTTCAGGGAAAGTCACAATTCAAATTTAGAACTCAGCATTTTTTACTACTATTTATTGAGTTTCAATATCAGTAATCTCTAAATGCACTTTTAGCTTTTGAGAGATTACACAAGTATGGAAACTGTTTAAAACTCACTGAAAGTGCAGGTTGCAGTATCATCATCTAACAAAATGACCTTCTTTTTGGACAACATTGCCTTGTCAATTTCAATGTGTTTTTTCTCATCTCTCTGCCTTTCTCGGTCCCTTCCATCCAGTCTCCTCCAGAAAGGAAGACTGCATACCCATGACGTATATAATATTTTAAGCCAATAAAAAACATGAAGGAGTCTACACTGCTTATTACTTGATAGACTTAAATTTCACAATAATTCAGTCTATGTTTGCAAACTGTCAAGAAATATGGGTCAGTGGAAAGAAAGGAAACCTATAATAGTGTACAGTACAGGAATTTTGTATAAACCCAATGCAATGAATATATGTAAGATCTAAGGCACAAATGTAGGTGTTTAAATTTCTGATGTGGAAATTGGATCCAAAGTGGCTTACTAATGATGTAATACATTCAACTGTAGATAAATTAATTAAACCTAGGTAGACTTTAAAACTACCTTTAAATAAATTAACTACTATTGAAAATTATTTAGACTTTAGCAAATCTAAATAAAATGTTAAAGATGAATATCTAAAGTCCTTTCTCTCATTTTACTATCTCACACACAGTAAATCAGACTGTGTTACTTCAACCTGAGTAGGGTTAGTTAAACTCAAGACATGCTAAAATGCAACTCTGTTAAACAACCACTTAAGAACATTCCTGAGCTAATTCAGAGGCATTTAAGCTCATGTTTATCTACTTTTGTACCTGCTTAGTACTAATTTGGCTTTTCTAAGGTCTTTGCAACTCATGCAGTTGTATGGGTAATTTGCAGGATTGAATTGAATTATTCTCTGACAAAGATAGCTTTCTAGCTAGCAAAAACTAGCTTTCTGGCTGCCATGAAAAGGACTATGATTCCCACCGTGCTACCTGTTGCGTTCTCCATACTTAATTTTGCTTACTGTGGTATTTATATCCCAGGGTATCTTACATGATTGTAATATCTTAGGGATGAACAAGAAGCAGCAGAAGGTGTCAGCTAAAGATGAACCAGCTTCAAGCAGTAAGGGCAGTAATACATCACAGGTACAGTAGTATAACAACCATCTCTGGAAGATTTATAGTTTTATGTTTGGGAACTTGATATCTGAATAGGAGGCAATATTCCCTTTGTGAAGATTAACAGTTTTATTTTATTGAATGAAATCAACAAGTCCAGAGACTGCAACCATCAAATACAGTGCAACTGTTTTTAGTAAGAATTTATGGAGTATACTACAAGTCCCTGTGCCCTTCTTTTCCAAGCAGAAGTATTTGGAAAGAGAATGGAAACGAAACACAGATTGCGTTATAACCCTTAGCAAGCCCTTGCTTTCTGAACTCTAAACTTTTTAATGAAGAACAGTGCAAAAGGAATTGAGAGTTGTTATTGCTGGAAAATGAGCATAGCATTTCACTGATAGCAAGACAGGTTTTATATTTTTTCATAGTTTCTACACATTAAACCATTATAATTCTGCTTTATTTAAAGCAAACTGATAGCAATTATGTGTAGGACTAAATTTTGAGAAAGAAAACTTACATTTGCCTCCATAGTTAACATACAGAAACTAGACAATAATCTAGCTTTGGAAAAAGTTTGGTATATAAGAGTAGAAGCTCTCAGAAATGAGAAGGCCAGTAAAATATCAAGGTAGTGGCCAAAGAATCAGTGATCAAATTCACTGTTTTTTTTGTTTTGTTTTTGTTTTTGTTTTTTTGTATCAATTTGTTTATCAGTAGCACTCTGATATTTCTAATATTATTATTGATTCTGTAATAATTAGGAAGGTTTTCTTTTTATGGATAAAGGAGTTCAAATCTTTCCTATGATAATCCAAAAAAAAAAGTTTTAAAATTCTATTACATTTAGAAATAAAATAGTTTTAGAAAGACTGCCTCTTTGTTTATTGATAAACCACTGAATACAACAGCTCCCTCCTTTGCTACTTTTCCACTGTCTTACAGCACTAATTAAGTTTTCTCATGTTTTTATATCTCAGTCACAGAAGAAAGGACAACAGTCACAATTTTTGCAAAGCCGTAACTTAAAATGCATAGCCTTATGTGAAGGTAAGCTGAAAGGCCTTGAAAAACTGTTTCAGTCATGGGCACAGTGATACTGGATGTAAATCAGTGTGACCTTTAGTTCCAGTATTGGTTGGTTTTAGGTAAGAAACAATTGGTAGGTGTATGAGTACTCGTTTAATAGCTGACCTTTGTATTTCAGTTCAGAACATTTCCTTTTTCGCCCAAAGCCTGTAACAGGTGCTGAATTTTTATGAAATAATCATAGGCACGTAGCAACTGATCATCTGGTCTGTCTTTCATATGTGATCATATTCCTGAGTCATCAATATAACCTAAACAAGGTCTTTATTTAATAAACAGTGACTTCTTGCAAGCTTTTAATAAATACATTAAGCACCAAAGTCTGAGCAACAACAGCTTTCCTATGGAATTTCCAAATTTTCACTGCTCAGGCAAATGTGTTGTTCATCTGGTAACCAATCTGTTCTCCTGGACTGCTTCAGAATTTTTGTGAAGTTAAAATCCAGTGCATAAGATTACAGTTATTCTTGAAAGACTTGCCTATTCTTTTAGCAACTAATGAAAAAACAAACAAAAAGAAATCATATTGAAATCAGCTTGCCCTCCATTTTCAGAATTTGTTTATTTTAAAAAGTAAAAATTAAAACTTGGTGGAAAAGGTGTTATTTCAAAATGCAAGCTACTTTTATGCTATTTTTAAAAATATGTATTTTTCAGAAAGTTCAGGTGAAATATTTAATATTATTAAGACCATGTCACTCAACATGAAACCACAATGTGATCTGGATAGAAAATTATATAACTTTAGTTCTAAAGCTTTCAGAAAATGATAAGAAATTAATCTAGGGTTTACTAGAATTTACATTTAAAAATGCCTGAAGTTTTAAAATATAAATTACATCTTTACCAAGTATTAATATGAAATAAGAGAGATGAATGTGCAGGACTTTTTCATCTATGTCATTCTTCCTTCACATTTCGTAATGGATTGTGGATGTTGTAAGGGTGAACTTAAAATATTTGGTAAAACTTATTTTACCTCATTGGATATTCACTTCATTTTTTTTTTTTGTGCAAAGGCGTGTTTAGGGTAGGTAGTTAACACAGATTTGAAATAAATTAAATTGCAAGAGATAAATGTTTGTTAAAAATTAGAATTCATGGAAGAAATAATGTAAAAATTGGATATGCACTTATTCATGGTAGTGTTTAAATGCATCTATAGAAACTCTTTCTTGTACAGATTCACAGCAAAGCTTCTACGTAGAAATAATGTTTCTTTCCTGTGGTGTTCTCATTATGCTGTTAAACAGCCTAACATTGAAAGCATTGCTGTTTTCTAAATGTTCAGCAAATTTTGGCAAGCTTCACGGTCCCCTTGATTATAATTGCTGTGGTTAGCTTTTAAAAAATATTTGGTAGTATTGCAAATCCCAAATCTTTGGCATCTCAGTTTCAGGCGTTGTCTTTCACATCTTACTGTTGGCTCAGCCACCATCAAACACAAACACATCTGTGTCAAAGCCATTAGTTGACTCAGATCTTCCTTAACAGCCCTATGTCCATTTAAAATCAGTTTTTTAATAAGTATACTTTTTCATTTTTCTTGTTTACTAGTCTCCAGAGCATGTCTTGGGCCTTCAAAGAACTCTATTTATGTGAAGTGCCAAATGATCATAAAAGCCAACTTTAGTTTAAAATCAGTTCTTAATGAACTGGCTCCCATACATCAAGCATTTGTGTTTTCTGGAAGGTATAATGTATTTTGGAAACACGAATTCAGTTCATCTCCCTGTTTGAATGAGCAGCCAGCTTGGAGACTACACTTTGCCACAGACATGCACCGGAAAACTCAACATTCCCACAAAGCTATTTAAAGTGTGTAAAGAAGCAAATATTTTAAAGCAGTATTTTCCAGACATGTTTTGATCGCTATGAAATTTTTTCTTTCCCTGATAGTGATAACCTCATCCGATCTGCACAAACATGGAGAGATATGGGTAGTTCCCAATACGGATCATGTGTGTACAAGATTTTTCTTTGTGTGAGTACAAAGATTTTTTTAACATTCAACTTCTGTAATTTCTAGGCCCTTTTCCCCATGTTCCCACCAACAGTTGTAAGTGAAATAGATAAAAGATATTTCTTTCTAATTCTTTAAAGAATAACTTCAGTTTTTATTTACTTACTTTTGAAAGGAAATGTATGGATATATTAGTAACAAAGATTTAGTAGTCATTTTTATATAGAACAAAAAAATGCAATGAATGGAGGATTACTGATTTTTCCCACTCTACAGCATAACCTGATATTACAATAAGTCTGTCCACCTGTTGCAAAATATCACTTCTTTTCAGGTGTATGTTTTAAAGCTATGGAATTCATTAATGAGAAAAGGCTTGCTATCTGTGATATGAGCATTTCTGCTCTCAGCTGTGACTTGTGATTATATATTGACATAGATTTCAGCCCTGCAAAGAGAGTCACACAAACCAGTGGAGAAGCACACATGCTTCAGATTCATCAGCACTGGGGGGTTTGCAGTGATCAGGATTGCTTTATCCATGCAAATCCTAAATGCAGATGGGTTCTTATAAGGAGAAAACCCCGGAAGCTGTCATGGTGTCACCACTAAGTGTAGGCCCTCTTGTGAGAAGAGTTTCGGTACCACAGGCATTGCATTGCAGTGTCTTGTGCATGCTTTAGTACCAGCCTTGTGCAGTGTATGGTTCAGGAGCAGCCACAGAAACAGCCCTTTCCTTTATACATCCAGCAAGAGGGGAGCTGCTAATGTGCCTCCATGGCAGTACGGCAGAGGTCCCCAGTGGGTTGTTCAGCCTCAGGGTTTCAATGCCAATGGAAGTCCTACCGCCATTCACTCTCTAGAGTTTAAGATCTGCATGTAACAGTGAAGTACAGCACAGCATTTTAATAGTATGCATGTTAACACATAGAATAAACGCTCTTGATTATTGAATAAAACAAAGTTTTGGATGGTTTTAGGTAGATTAATAAAACACTAATTTGATTTTATTTTCTTTACTTTTTTTTTAGTTATGAAGATGGTCAAGTGGGTGATACGAGTATAAATACACAAGAACCAAGCATTCATAAAGAGATTCTTCGAGTCATTGGCAATCAAACTGCTACTGGTTAAAAGGACCACTCTTATTTAATTGATGTGGTTTGGAAGCCTTCCTCAGTCTCAAAGCTGGATTTTGAACTGAAGAAGATGCAAAAAACTAATTTATTATTATTATTCTAAGCAAATTAACCCTTTGAATACTTACTGTTTTCTTACTTAGTATTTCTTATCTCATCAAAATACCTGAGACGATATGAATTAGTAACTGTAGGGGTGCAAAGTCTATTAATATACAACTAATAATAATTAAACAGGCATTTGGGTTGCTCACAATAAACAGACTTTAAAAAAGGAGTTTTGTGCTGATATTTTTATATTAAACTCTTCAATTGGAGGTTTTAGTACTGTATACTGGTATTTTAAATTTAGAATGACTGAATTATAAGCAAGAGAGAAGATTTTATAGTGGAGAACCTGTATTATACAGGATACTTTGCAATAAGTAAATTATTCTCATATTTTAACACAATAAAAGGTTGTCTGGAACATGTCAAATTAAAGAGACTGGCTACCTGCAGCTATCTTTGATTCATTTTATTTTACACAGGTGCAGTCAGGATTTAGAGTCAGATGTTAAAAAAACAATACATTTTTGACATAATGAGTGACACAAAGAAAAGTAATGACTCTGATGGTGTATGTTTAGTTTTCTTTATCCTGTCTGGAAACACTCTGAAGTGGCTTAATTAAATTTTTTAATTAAACAAGCTTAGCAAGCACCTGGAAATCCAGAAGCTACTAACTTTATTTTTACAAATCTGTTTTTTATATACTAGATTTTACAGTTTCTTCAGATCAACAAGGTTCTTTAATATTTTTATCTTAATGTCAGTGAGATTGCTCTGTGGTTAAATTTAGACAAACAGGTAAAAGGACCTGCTAAATTAGAGCTTTAATATGATTGGGTTGATTGTTGGTACATCAGAAAATATAAACAAATGCAAAATTTTACTGACTTTCTTTTGGTGAAATACTTTTATTAATTTATTTCTAAGGGAGAACAAACAATTCAAATCTCTGTCCTTTAACTAACAACTGTTTTTTCCAAGTCAGCATGATGGCAACACAGGTAGGGGCACAGTCTCCAAGGCGTAAAGCATATCCTGTGCTCTTGGCGGCTCTCGCAGTGGCCATCCTGCAGCATCACACCCTTAAATATGGAGAGCAGTTCAACTTGCCCGTCTGTGCCCTTAGTACAGGCCACCTTAGAAAGTAAAAACAGACTGAATTCTCCATTGTGTTATTTTTTAGTAAAGATACTGAAGGACCAAATAACAGGACAACAGAGGACCAGATACTGTTTGTTTTTTACAAATAGAACTCCATTAGAGAGATAATGTTCACATTTACTGGTAATGAATGATTCCTTCTTTTTAGTCCAAGCCAAACTCCCTTATTCCTTGCTTCAATTGAAATGCCCTGCAAGTAAAACAGTATTATTGGGAAACACTTGGAGATTTTTTTTTTAGCATTCGAGATTTAACTTGCTGGTAACTTCAGTTTTTCTGGGTTCACATCCAGACTTGTCAACCCAATTCTGTTTTCAAAGCCCCATTTTGCTATTGAATTTCTGTTGACTTTTACCCCGTTTGGTGGACCCCTCATTTGAGCACCACTACTCTAATTGTTATCTTTTATGTTGGGACACAAGTTAACTTGAAACAAAGAGGACTGCTGAAGTTTCTCTCTCTACATAAGGACTGCATTAGGTTGTGTAGCTGCACAGAATCAGTGTAATTCAGAAGTGGAGCTGAAAACTTGGAATGCCCATCCCCCCCATGATTTGTCCTGCAATACGTGTCTGAATCACTCTCTTTTTGCAGAACATAGAAAGAGACCAGAAAGCAAGTCTACAAAGATATCCTGCATTGACTTGGGCTGACAGTTCACCGCTCTGAGAGGCCTCCTCAAAAAACTAGGAAAAAAACAGAAGATGACCATGAATGAATTGGAGAAGCCAAGTAAGCAGTGATCTTCCCAGTCCCATCAATTTGCAGCATGGTCACAAGTGAATCCCTTAAAAGAAACTTGGATAGTAGCTATGGCAGTGAGTTAGCCTTGCTTTGCACAATGGTGTCATGATGCTGGCCATGCGTTATGCCATCGTAAGTACAACCACTGCGAAGGGGAGAGAAAATATATGTCTGCCAAATTTTAAGACTGCTCAGAAGATTGTTTTAAATGGATGAGTGGGAGGAAGGGAAAGTGTGGAGGACAGCAGGGTTCAGAGGTGTACGAGGAGACCTTGCTGTTGTAGAATGCCTGCTTCAGGGAGTGTTGAGGGAACTGGCTGAAGCATGGGGTGAAGGAGGGTGGCCAAAAGATATAGTGAGCACACGCATTACAAAGCAATGGGAGAGGGCAAAACTGTTAAGGAGAAGGGTAGATCTGAAGGGGCCAGTGGTTTGTTGGTAAGAAAGCTTTAAAAAAAAAAAAAGAAAAAAGAAAAAACTGGGAGCCTCCAAATTACTAACAGGCAGCATTAGCAGCTCAGGTTCCACCCTTTGTGTGGCAGGAAAAGGATGGGGATAACAAAGCTGCAGCATGGGGAGAAGTGCAGCATTGTGCCTGGGGGAGCTGGACCACCTGAAAAGGTAGAAAGAACACCTAGGACACTGCAAGGTCCCAATGTCGCGCACAAAGCAATGGACTTAAACAACAATTCACTTGGTACGCAGTAACTCAGTCATTTTTTTCATTAGCTAAAATATTAATGGGAAACTTCTTGGTGTTATGTTACATACAGGTAAAAATGAATCTTCGGATTGTTCCTTTAGCAAAGTGTTAGTTCTGCTCATTTTTTAAAGGTGAAAGAAATAAGGGAGGTTCTCTGTGAACTTGTTAGTCAAAACTAAATAGCCCTTCTGTAGCAAACTTCAAAACTGAAGCAAATACTTTCTCACCAAGAACTGGAATGAAAAAAGCCCAAGGAGGAGGAGATTTTATTTGAAGGATTTTTTCTCTAGAGGTTTTATCCATGGCTGGAATTGCATATTGTCAAATTCTTGCAAATACTTATATTTGCATGGATTCCAGTGGATGAGAAACAAAAAGCCAGAGTCATCTGAGCAAAGGCCCTGTGTTATCTATAAAGCCCTTGCATTTCCCTTTGTTGTCATGGTAGAAATCTCCATGAAGCCATATCTAGCTGTGACCATGTCCAACATGGAGCAACAAAGGGAGTTCTTGGGAATGAGCTTTGTAACTTCTTTCTACATCCCACACCAAATTACAAACCATAAATATGGAAAGTTTGGTGGGAAAAATATGTTAATACCTTAATGTTGCACCCTAATTATAAATTGCCGTATTTGTACTTCTATAAGTATTTTAAAAATTGAGAAAGGAATCAAAAAAGATGCTTTTAAACCTTTCTTGAAATTCAGACTGATATTTGGCATTCAAGGGGTTAAGCAATTTGGGTTATTTTCTTATGTAATATATAATCAGCATAACACTATTTTATTCAGCAGTGCTACACTGTTTTGATCACCTGAGTCTTTGGCTCCTCATTACTTACCATAAAATAGCCAGTTTGTGAATTATTCTGCTTAATGTTTTAGAGGAACTAGTTGATGGCACCAGAACTGTTTATGCTTGTGTTTTCTCTAAAGCCCTTGAAAAACTCTTATTAATGCTGTATAATTTTAATATTATAGCTGTTGGTACTAAAAATGCATCTGATCAATAATGCTAAGATTATGCTTTTGTTAATACAAATATAAGACCACTTCCAAATGAAGACTTTGTGCTTAGATCAATTGTACTATGTTTATAAACCACTTCTTACCGTGGAAATAATTAGCATACTTCCAATATTGATGGGTACAAAGTGGAAAAAAAAAAAAAAAGTCGACAACTAAATGAAGAGAATCATGATTTAAAAAGAAACTAAAAAAATAAATATAGAAAGAGCGCCTAGTCACTTTAGCATTATATTAGTTTAAATGGATTTCTTCTTGGCTGTAGAAAATGTAAGTCAAATAGAAAGAGTACTTCTTGTGACTGACAGGGAAGAAACTCTGCAGTAGCAAAAGCACTCAGTAATCTTAGCATTTTCAAAACACAGGTTTGGGGGCTTATCCTGCATTGTGCTGACACCCACCCCAGGTGTTGGGGGTTAGGCCCTTGAACAAATGTAGGTGTTTTTTGTACTCGTCATTCCTTGGTCTCATGGTAAGTGTTTTACAAGCCTCTGATGTGAAGACCCGCAGCAGCCGGCATCAGTGCGCCTGGGTGGGCCATGGCAGGGCTTCTTCAGCTGCCCGAGGGTGGGGTGGCAGCGGAGGCCTCGGTGGTGCAGGTGCCGGGCAGAAGGGGCAGGAGAGGCCCCAGCAGGCAGGGCCGAGCCTCGCCATGCCCCAGTGGGGCCTACGCTTGTCTCGTGGGACACCACAGAGCCTGCGGCGCGGCATGCGCAAAACCGAGGGGTCGGCCGGGGATGCTGCTGGATTTCCATGTTACAAACGCTACCTCAAGGGGAAGGACGGGCCTGTGGACTAAACTGACCAAGGCCGTTTGTTTGCAGAACGGATAAAATAACGGTAGGGCTGAAAGTGGTTCAAAAACTATCTTGAGTTCAGTCAGCCAGGGCTGTAATAATAACCAAATTTATTCCTTAAAGTGCTGAGGAGCAGAGGTAAGCTCGTGACTCAGAGTGGGATAAATAAGTAAATAAGGAAAGATTTAAAGCAAAGCAGCGCTCTGCATGTGCAGTGTCATGTACAATGCGTGAGGCTGTCAGACGGGGGTTGAGTCGCCTGATCCGGTTTTGGACGCTTTGGGTGTGAAGGCCCCAAGCTCCTCTGCCTTGCTGTGGGGTCAGTTTCGGCCACCTCCCGGCCTGCAGCCGCCTCAAGAGGGTGGAAGAAAATGCTGAGCTGCTGTTTGGTGTGATGGACGCGATACTTTGCTGGGTGTTCCTGCTAAACTTTCTTCTGCCAGGGAATGGCGATGTAAATTACGAGCCATTACACTTTGCATTGGGATTTTGTACACAGTATGATATACTAGGTAGAAGATTTTTGTCAGGAAAAAGAAAACAAAACAAAAATTATTCAAGTAGTAGTTAGGTGAACATATCTAGTGTGTGAAAAAGCTGTTGAAACATTTACCAGCAAGTCAGTAAAAATAGTCCTTATACACACTCAATATAATTTAATGTTCTAAAAATAATTTTGAAATTTACCCAATATGTATTGTATCTTTGAATTTTAAGAAGCAGCCACTCCTTTATGCAAGCATAAAATATGCCTATGTTTCTTTTAACTCTGCAGCCTTTTTTTTTCCAAATAAATTTATTAAATTCTGTGCACAAATAGTACCGCAGTCAGCTATTTAGCCTATGGTGCCTTAGAGTTACTACAAATATTTAAGAAAATGTACATAATGTAAATACTAAGGCCAAATATTTTCTCTATTCACTTTTTACTGCACTTGCTTTCTATTGCTATTTAAGCCTCTTTTATCCAGCTTTGTAACAGTTACAACATTGTAGCCAATGTAAATGTTTACTTTCAATAAATCAGAATTTGTTCAACAAGCGCTGTGCATTTGGGCACTATTTTGAGAGCTCTGTTCAAAGTTAAAATAGTCTTCCAAGAATTAAAATGAGTCTGATGCCGTTTCTGGACATTTGCTAGTCTCAACAACATCTAAAGCTTATGCCATGCTTCTGCACATATTATTGGAGTAAAATTTTTCTGCAGTAATCTTTTTAAAAACACTTAGTGAACAGTCAAGCCAGCTTTTCATGCTCTGTTTATCTGAATGGGTTACACGACTTGTTCAAAATAGAGATACTGGAATTAAAAGGATTTTGCATGTACAGTGTCACATAAAATGCATAAGAATGTCTGAAGATGCATTTTATAACTGCTTTTAAAGAAGTTCTCTGTCTTTCTATAGAACTGTTTTTGTCTTGAAAACACGGCAAATGTATCAAGAACCATGTCATACTTAATTGGGTATGTTTAAAGTATAAATGCACATCTGCAACTCATAAAATATGCAGACATTTGTGGGACTGGTTATTAATTCAGTGACCATACAATTTTTTTTCTCTGCCTATGAGCTCATTTTAATTATATGGGTGGATATTAACTTCTTTTGAAAGTTTTAGCTTTTGCTTTGTAAAATTTATTGGTTTGTTACTGCAGATTTTGGATTGGAAAAGTTAAGGTGATACTATTGTTCTGAATGCTGGTAAGTATTTTACATAAATACAAATATGGGAGAGAAGAAAAATTGTATCATAGCTACTCCAAATGACTGATCACATGCCTTTGATTGGAATCTACAGACTGGAGCCTGAGTTCTATAATGGAGGTGATAGTCGGTATTTTGGGGACCTTAAATTTGGAAGAAACAGTGACTTCCAAGTTCGCAAGCCAAGAGTTGAATCTGTGGTGAAATCTCAGACTCCCCTAAAATCAGTACCCACAGATAGATAGCAGGAGTGACAGGATTTGTACCAGCTCTGGCTTAACTGCTGCTCCATTTCCAAACTGCTGCATTGCATGGTCTCCCAGTGTTAATCAATAGTCAATTGTATTCACCTGTTGAGCAGTTTAGCACTGGACCCCAGACATTGATAATCCAAATGTTAACTGACAGTAATACAGAATTATTGCAGTGGAGCAGAGCTGCTCTCAAATGGACATGCCATCTTTTTGACGGGAGGAAAAGCAGAAAATCTTTTAAGAAAAGATCTGATAGCTGTTGGAAAGAGTACATGCTGTATTCTTTGAGCTGTATTTACATGCTTGGCCAGCTTCTTTTTTGTGCATTACTGTGCAGTGTACATTTCAGCAAATAATTTTGCATAGGTCACACACCCAACGCCCCCTCCATGAGGGATTTGTCCACCTGACATATTAGGAGGCTGCTTGAATAGAGCTGCAGTAACTAAATAAAGCCAAGAGTAGCTGAGGGCCACAACTTTGCTAAGCCCCAGCTCTCAGAACAGTACAAGCTCTCTGACTCTATACTAGAGAGAAGTCCTAAGGAGTACAACAAAGGCTTGCTTTAGGGCTCAGTGCCTTGCAAAAGACTGCATCAAAACAGGTGAAAAAGAGCAACAGCATGTGAAAAACAAATGCAGTAGATTTTAAATTGGCATTTTTTTTTATTAGCCCACATAATAGCTCCCTCAGGATGATTTTCTTAACTGTGGCAAACATTTTCCGTCCCAGTATGAGGAGGTGAAGTGTAATTCAACACAAGGAAATTGAAGCCTCTGAATGGGGCGTAAGACCCTTTTAGTAGCAGCACTGAGTGTAGCAAGCCCCTGTGCAAGGCATCAACTATTGGATTTCAGCCAGTTCCAGAAAACTGGCATTCTGCAAAATGCTGAAGCTGTGGGAATAACACTAGCAGCAGGAACAGTGACTGTTGCAGAAGCAAGAGCAGCACCAAGTCTCGAGAGATTATGTCTGGAAAAAAATACAGGAACTCCGGGCTTAAGGTTTGCTCAACAAAAGCCAGAGCTTATCATCAGCAAAGCAATTCTAATTTGTAACTTTTAAAGAGAAAGCTTTCCATTGTTTAGGAGAAATGAGGGAAAAAAAAGTTAGTTTTCTTCGCTCTGCTGTCCTGTAGGTGTATAGTTCAGCCTAATAGCATGCCTGGGGCAATGTCCTACTGTACTTGCACGTAGCAGGCTAAGGTACCTACAGCAGCAGCAACTTTCTTGCAGATCTTGGGTTTATAAATAAGCCTGAGAATGGCTCATTGAGCTGCCAATTCCTTGGATCCTGTCTTGTTTACAAATTCGGATGAGTCTGGACAGGTAAAACTGTATAGAAAGGGAATAGGTGGCTGATATTTTCCTTACTGGCTTTCAGCTCTGATCAGACCGTTTGTCCCACATGAGCTGTTGAACAATTCTTCTGACTCGTTAAGAAAAAAACTCTTGCTCCTTCCTTCCCTGCCAGAGAAATTGCTTGGGGTTTGGGGGGATTTCTGCTCACAACCATCTGCCAAGGTTAATTCAGTATAAGAAAATTTGAAGATGAGAGGGTTCAGAGCCCGAGCTAATTTAAATGTGTTTGTATGTAAATATATGTGCATCTGTAATATGTGAACATAAATAAAACTAGTTCTGTTGACTCTAAACTAAAGATCAGGATATCGCTGTTTGGAACGCTTTTGACAAATGCAGTGTGTTACATGTACAGGCTTTTTTAACAAACACCCAATTGTGGTAGCTTTTGGTAGATCTGATTTGCTGTCTTCCTAGCAATGACATGTCATGCTAGAGGCTTTTAAATTCCTGCCCATGAGGTGTTTCAAGGGGTGACTCATGCCTTGTCTGTACATGCTACCCCTTAGCTGGAGTGTTGCTCTTCATGCAATATTCCATCTGTGTGTAACTGTATTATTCCACTCTTTGCCTCTTTATTATCTTCTGCAAACTTACACTTCATGCTTGCCATGCTAATCAGTAGGGTGTAAATATTAGAGAGTTAAAATCTGTTCTGTGCTTGCTGAGCTGCTCCTACTTCTACTGTTTTTTTTTTTTGTTTGTTTGTTTTTGTTTTGGTTTTTTTTTTTTTCTGCTTAAAAAGCATCTTGATTCCTGACCACTGTTTGTGATGGAAACTCCAAGGTCTCCCTTACCACACTTTCTTTGAGTTCGTTCAGATACTGTGTGCTTTGGACTTATGCATCTTTTTTTCAGCAGCATCTCTTGACAGTACCAGTTAGTATTTGTCCCATTTTATGCCCAGGTTACAAAGGTCCTTGGATGGCTGCTGACAACTCACTAAATCTGAGTTATGGCACTGCATCTCTCTCTCAAACAGGCTGGCTTATCTTTTTGCCCAGCCTCTGGTTGGTTGGTTGGTTTTGTTTTGTTTTGTTTTAAAGTCTTCAGTAGTCACTTCCACTACTTTGTTGCTGAAAAGTCACATTAAAAAAGTGAGGACTTATGGAGGAATGAGCGTTTTGCTGTTTGTTTTGTTGTTCAGTGACTTACGTTCTCTATAGCTATGCTAATGTGACTTGCATTTCTAATCCACTGCAGTTCTCTTCCCTGTCACTCACTCTTTTGCTCAAACACCTAGACTTTAGAAAAGCATCAGATATTAGCGTTAACATTACAATACTGTGGATATTTCAGTTAAAATGCAAAGATGTGCAGCCACGAATGATAAAAAAGTATTCTAATTACAGTCCTGCAATATGAAAAGCATGTGTGCAAACCATTAACTTATCAATGAGAACAAGACTGTGTAGCTGCAAGAGTATGCAGAGGAGAATGCTGTTAAAAGCTAAGGAGTTTTATATACACAATTTCCTCTCATAATTTCCTTTCATGTATGCAAAATTGGCAGTGTAAGTTTAAAATACTCCCTACCTGTAGTTCTGGCTAGATCTTTAAATAGGGTTCAGGTTGGATTGCTAGTCTTTCCTTTCCAGATTCTTCTTTTTCTGTGTTATTATTAGGAAGGCTTACTGGGGTCTTAGTTACTTTAATGTATGCTATTGATCTGCTAGATTAATCTGCTTTGACAATTTTTATAAATTGGTTTGAAATGTGATTTTTCATCAATCAGCCACCATAAACATTTGCTTTCTTTCTGCAGAGATTTTTTACATTTTTAAACCCCAAGTCCATATACTTGAATCAAATTTTTCCTTAGAGGATTGAAAGATTTGATGGTGTGTGAATGAGCATTATTATGGAAATTTTTTACTTGTTTCTTTTTAATTGGAGTTCCCACAGCCTGGGCAGGAGATGCTTTAGTGTACCGTAACAATCTATGAATTGGTCCAAATAAGTGCTGTTTTTGTTTTTATTTTTTAGGGTACCATTGACATATTGGGTAGAACTAAAAATTCTGGCAGTTCTGATTTAGTTCTGTTGTGTGTAAATAATGTTATTTTGTGTAAATCTTTCCTTTACATTGACTGCTTTGTGGATCTATATTCACATATACTCTTGCCAACTCTACAATGCATGAATGCAAAGAAGGAAACAAAGCTACAACAAAGACGTGGTTCGTAGTCCGTGCTGACTCCTGAACTGTGCCAGGAAGTTGTGTGGGCATTTATGGAGGATAAAACTGCAAAGGATCACAATAGCAGTTTTATGAGCTAAATCGTCTTCCATTCCCAGCAATGTTCTCAGGGCTGTTCAATTTGGTTCTACAGGCACAGCCATCCTGGTCAAACCCAGGAGGTTTGCTTGTCTAGACCTAGGTTTTTGCCTACTCTGTGGCAGTGAAGCTATTCCTTTGTGGAAAATTACATTTCTAAGGTAGTGCTGTGCTTGCTTTTCACTTTCTACAGTCTCCTGTGGGGAAAGCAAATGCAAAATGGATGAAGGATGCTATTATTTTGATTTGTAGCATTATTCTTGCATCCTGAGTAAGTACAAGTCATTCCACAGCATTTAAGTCAATTATGATTCAGGCCTCTATAAAGACTTCAATATCAACAATAATTACCTTTGTTTTCTTTAACTATATACATACAAACATACACATGCATATACCCTTTTTAATTTTGACTGGTGAGTCATTGTTTGAATACAGGAAAGTGGGGACCATTGTATTATCTAATGCAGAGATTGTCTAAACTAGCAAAGACAGCTGAGTGAGTAGGGCTCAGCCATGAACAGTGATTCATTCCACTGCTCCGCTGAGCAGAGGCTACTGAATCCTGTGGGTGGTTTAAAAACAAAAATAAAAAAAAAAAGTGAGCCAACATTCACTGGATATTTCAGACTGTGTGATAAGAACAGATTCAAAACTAAGCTTCTTGAGGTGCAAGGTTTATGATTTAACATATTCCATCCCACCAGCCCCCAAACAGGGATTTGATTAAATGCTTGTACATTTTTTCTTTTTTCTTTTTCACCAGGAACTTTCTCTAGGCACATAACTATAACCAAAAACTTTTCTAACTGTAAAAGCCATTGCTAGTTAATCACAGCTGTGTCAGTTTAAAGATGTGATTTCCACAACTTAGTCCGTGAGATTTATGATGCGCTCTATGATTTTTATTTCCCCCCCACATTATGAATGCCTCATTTCTCTTGAGGGCCATAAAAACTTGAAAGGTATAGTAGCAATATGCAGCACAGACTTCCTTGCACCCTCTTACTGGTCTGCATAAAACCTGAATTGAGGTACTCATTTCCTGCAGTGATTAATCAACATAATGTGATCACTTGATGAAAATCATGCTGTAGTAGTTAGATATTTTGAAGGGGTGGTGGTGGTGTTTTTTTTTAGCTTGTTTGTTTTTGCTTCACTGAGCTCCTTCAGCAGTAACTGAAACTTATTCCTTCCTTTTTTTTTCTACTGGTTTGAGCTCATCTCTCTATATTTATTTTTGATTTGATTCTTTATGTCTGGGTGTTGGGCCAACCGCCTAAAGGCTAATTAACTGAGGACCAGTTTTACTTGCAGGATCATTCCTACAGCCTCCATACAGGACCAGACAGCCAGAATGAGAAAGACTTGTTGAGAACTGCTTTTCCAAGCTGTTTTTTGGTGAGCAGAGTTAGTGCCTCCCACAGGATGTACCAGACAGCGTGCCTGGAAATTTGGCCATTGCCTCAGGTTCCCCCTGAACTGAGTGCTATCTCCAGTCATAGTTGAGCCGTACGGTCTTTCGCTCTCTTCTATTTCCCCAGATATTTTTGCCTTTGCCTTCTCGTATCTAACTTCAGGAGGTTAAGGCTGAACTATTTTTAAATTCAGCTCTAGCAGCTTCAAAGGCTCTCCTGGGGCAAAGCATGCATTTTTGCTCAAGAAAACACTTAGTACTATGCTTGTATTTTGAACATTTGCATAACAATATATTTTTTAATGCTGTACTGAAAGTGTACTCCATGATGGAAAGCACCTCCAAGGAAAGATCACCTAGCTATGTCCATATTACCTTTCCTGGGCATTCTCTGTGGGCTTAAATCCCATCTCGTCACCTCTCCCTGTGTTCACTCCAGACAGTATTGCCTCCAGTTCCTCTTATCTTCATATGAGTTTCACATGCAAAGAGGCGCAGGCCCTGGCCCATCACAAGATCTGGCCTTTCCTCCAGCTGAGTTTGCCATATTACCAGAGAAGTCACCAACCATATGTTTTTGGCCAAATGATTCACTTTCCCATGTGTAAAAAATGTAAGCTGATAGAAGATAAGCAGAATGTGTACACCCTGCTGGAATTACCACAGTAATATGCGATAGTTTTGAGATACAACACGAGCACTGCAGTAGCAAAAATATGAAGCCTGAGCTTTCAGTCACTTCTTTTCAAACTCTCTGCTCACCTCAGCATAATCAGATCTGGATTCTCATCAGTGCTGTGTGAGGTGAATACACTCTACAGTTTCCTCCACAGTCCCCAGAAACACGTGCTGCACATTCTAAGCTCAAGCCAGAGCCTGGCTTGTGCATGTGCATATGGCAATACTGAAGGAGATCTGCCTTGACAGCCCAGGTTTTTCCTATGGCTATGCAAGGAAAACGTCACTAAGAAGCTGTGCCAGTTAGAGGGCAGAAACCTCTTTCTGAACACAACACAGCCCTGTGTGAAATGTGCAGAAGCTGACAGTAGCAATTTATCCTGTGCTGAAAAACAGGAGGTGAGATCTGGGGGCTTCCCTCTGTTTCAAGAACTTTTCCATTACACTTCACCTGCTCCATGGCAGCGGTTCTCAATTCATGGCTCATGCAAAGCCATGACTCCAAAAGGAAGTGAGTTTATGTATGTAATATAACCTAAAAGAACTGAAAGCAAGGAGAATGCTTATTTTACAACACCCAAAACCTTCTTTAGTTTGTAAAAATGAAAGCAAGTATTTTCTGGGTCGTGGCGTTGGTTGTATGGGCAGAGAGGAGAGAGCTCTTACTTCAACTACCTTAACACCAGCAGATCAGGGCGGTCCCTTAGAAGAGCAGACTGAACCATGCCCCCCGCTGGGGCCTGCCAGCCTGCAAGCCACTTCGTCGTCGTCGTGCCAAAGAAAAGGTGTCCTGCCACAACCTTGTCTGTTCTTCCCAGTACAGCAGATATTATTTCATTAATTATCATGATCTAAGGAAGTGAACAATAGGCCCAAGTCTCCTGCTAGTGAAAAACTATACTGCTTGTTCATAAAAGCCAGCACCATCTTTGGCAGTCTTTAAAAAAAAGTCTTTACGCTCAGTTGTTTAGAAAAATGTGTAACACACCTACCTTTGGTGCTCTGTATTATAGAAGTATTTGATTGCTAGTGTCCAGCAGATACCTAATCTCTGAAAAAGTACCATTTCATGTTTTCTGATAACGAATTTTAAGTGAGTCTTTCTTTGTATATAGATTTATGATGTCTTTTTACAGGGTGCAGCTGTCTCCACACTTTGTACCAGATCATAGTCACTCTTGTCTGACTCCTTAAGATCCAGCTGTCACCATCATCTTCCTCCTTTCTGGCTTGTAATACCAGCTGTTTCAGCAAGACCTTGTTAGACTTCCAAAAGTTCTCTAGGACCTGAACGGTAGCCAGCAGAAAGGGGAATGATCATCAGCTATAAAGATGAAGCTCAAATTTTGAAGTAATTTATATCCTTCTCTCCATATGGACACATTTATGCCTTTAAAACCAACTCAGAAAAGTGTTTATTCTTATCACTTGAATAAAATATTGCTTAATACTGTACTTAATACTTATGATTTTGCTTGCTTCTTTGTGGAATGATGTATTAAAAATATAATTTTACCCTTGATCTCTCTTGCATGGTTGTAATATTTGTTAACTGCACAGGAAATGGGGAAAAAAAAAAAAAAAAAAAAGCAAGCTAAGTGATCAGTCCTAGATTTTATTAGATAATTTTATCTGAGGGGAAATCATAAGATATGTAACAGTAGCAGTTCTCTTCCAAATTTGCTGAGCTGCAGGATTAGTTTTGATACTATTTCCTCTTCTTGCTAGTGTAGATTTTGGTCATTTGGCTCCATTTTTATTACTGTAATGAATTATGTAAACTGATAATTATCATTATCAGCTGTGTTGAGGCATTGAAAAGCATTATCAGATATGGCATTTGGCCACAGGCTGTATGGCCAAAATACATTTAATGTGTAAGCACTTAAGTACAAGGAATTTTAAGGACCTATAAGCCCTGAGGTCTAGATTTTGACTTTAATCTTTGAGAGTGCTCATGAAACACAAATGATTAATACACCTTCTTGGCTGGAGAAGGATAAAATAAATTATCTGTATGAATAACTGAATATTTACTTTTTGTGTCTATGAAATGGACAGTTCAGAAAACATCTAGTGTTACTTCATCTTCCTTCAGCATTAGCCTAGAGAGATCTGATTATCATAGAATATGATACGATTCTTCTTCCATGTTCTTTCTGTATGAGAATGAGAGTTGTCTTTTCACTGAGATGTCATCTAGCATAGGGCTGCAAGAGAATACCAGTTAAAACTCAGGGTGTGGCTTGCAACCTGGACATTTCTATTTTATATGGCTTATGCTTTAAGAGCATGCTTATTTCAAAAGATTTATATTTATTTTATTTGGAGAGAACACTAGCAATGATCTTTAAAAATAAGTAAAATCAACTAGATGTATATCATTGTGCCAATAACTGTTAAATGACTACACATTTGTGTATATTAAACAGCAGCAAAGAAGAAAAAAGATTTTCCCCATGGAAGGCCCCTGAGATCTGCATGAAAAATACACGAGATGCATTTAGTAAATCTGGCTTTCCAAAATGTGCTACAATCTCACTATATAACTAAAAAATAGTGATATACGAGACGACCACTCCCAAGCACCTTCTGGTTGGTGTTTGTCATTGGATTTCCTCTGATTTATCCTTGTTTCTCTCTTTACAGGTATATAGTTGAAATGATATATGTTCAAAAGGGAAGGAAAGTAAGACTGCTGGTGAAAGTGGGTAAAACTAAAAATTATCTTTAACAGCTTCGAACTGTTGTCCAAGGTATAAAAGTAGATATGTCTCTTCATTTTAAAAGTATGCTTGTCTGGAGCTATTGCAGAGACCACGTACATGCTTCAACGTGTTTCTGAGGACATGGATTTAGCCAGGTGCTCTGGACAGCTTGAAAGCAATACAAGTAATGTATTATTCCCAAACACAATGACAGTGGTATTTTAAGTACTTTGTAACGGTATAAATAAGTGGGAAAAAATCCACAACATATGCTATTTGTCTCTCATCTTTCTTAATTAAAAATGCTTACTACCTTCTAGGATGTCTTCATTGTAGCAATGCTTTGATTGATTGTAATGTCTTAGTCATTAACAGATATTTCTTTTACTTCCATCATCATCGTTAGCCAAGTCACAGCTATGAACATATTACTACATCAAGATTTACTCACAGTACCTCTGAAGGAAGTATTATCATTGACTTCCATTTTAGAGAAAGGGAAACTGGGGCACTGAAAATTTAAATGACACCCAGCTTCCTCAGGTGTGGAGTACTACCAGCTGTTCCACATAAAGCCAATACATCCAGACAACGAATGTGATTACTAACGCAAAGGTGGAGGCAATAGTAGTCTGGGAGACAGGACACAGAATGAGCATGAGATAGTAAGCTCCTGATACAGGGCAGCTGGATATCTGAGGCGATGAAATTTGGTTTGTGGCTGATTCCTAGATGCTGGCATCGTGCAATTAAAAAACACAATGAGGTAGTCTAACAAAACTTCCAGAGTATTTTCCAGCTTCTGTACTGAGCAGCAAGAGAACTTTAGGGGTCTCTTTTGAACCATGGACATTTGGGCCAGAGCAGTATTCACCATCTTACCCTTTACGAAAAAAAGGCACCAGGCAGTGTCATACAGCAGAACTGACCCTTCTGGTACATCACAACAGATGAGCGTCCTTTGTTAAACCGTGCATTTAAATAATCTTCAAATTGATAGTAGGTGTCATCAGTTCTAACTGATGACTTCTTCCTGAGTAGTTGAGATAATAAACTTACAGAAAAAAAAAAGAAAAGAAACAAAAAAACAACAACAAACAAATAAAAAACAACTAAGCCGTATTATTCTCTCTCCTTTCTTTCTGGTAATGACTGAAAGAAACCATTTCCTCACAAAAACAGAGCCAAAATGGCAGACTGTGCCATGCACAGTGGATAGGGTCTGCCACCCCAAGAGCTAGCTTAGGTGTCTTGCAGTTTTCTTTGCATGAGCAGGTATTACTGACAGTATATTGCTTCATTTAGAAGTCATTGCCAAATATCTCTTCTGGTTACACCATGAGAGGTAAATGAAGGTGACAAAATTTTGTCTTGAAAAATACACTAAGAAGCAATTGGACATCTTAATGGAAGCCCTGCACACTTGGCAAGAGTTAATCTCTAAGACTTCTTGTTTTTCAGTGTATCTTATAAATCAAAAGGTTGTCCTCGTGCCACATGCAGAGCTCTGCAGCATACCTGAGCGCCTTGTTTAGTTTCAGCTTGCTTCTGACAACAGCAAGAAAAATTCTGTATTCTGGACAAAGGTCAAGAGTGAAATTTTCAAAAGCACTTGATGTCTAGGAACTTAAGGTATGTTCTTAAAACCATTTCTTCAGCTTGCTGGGTTTCAGCAGGGCAGGATTTCTGAATGTTTGCCCCTTCTGGGCATGAGAATGGGCAACTGCAAACAGTTGGGTGCTGATGCACATTATAATACCTGTTTTTTTATTGCTCCAGAAATAAGATTGCACAGGAATTTTTGGAAGAAAAAGTCATTTTATTGGAAAATGGCAATGCAATAAAGCTTAAGGGTGGTTTGTGGTGATGTATTGTCTTCTGTGAATTAATATTAGAGACAAACAGGAATTAGGAGAATGGAAACTTGAGTGGAGCTCGGGCTGTGGAGGCTCAGTGCCACACACACAGCAGCACCAGCTCCCAGCCCTGCTGCAGCAAACTGAGCTCTTCATTTAGTCACTGAAACATACCCTCTGAAATTCCTATTTCACAGTGATTTGTGTCAGGTTTTCCAATGCAGTAGCATTTTTTATTATTCTTATATTTTTCTTTAGGAAGAAAAATGGAGCTCAAAGTTTTGTGAGGACATCCAGATGCTATGGTAGTTCTGTAACTTCCTTCTGCACAGTCAGTATGCCCATAATGTAAACTTCTGCCCCTGGTATTTCATACCCTATGGATACCTCATTCATAATGTTTGTTTTATTTTCCCTTTCTACACCAGTCAGGTCATCTAAGGATCAGTCTTTATAAAATAGTTCATATCCTTTCTTTTCATGCCCTACATTTTCTTCATGTTTTCTGCCCCAAACTGGAGTGTAAGTTGATATAACGTCCTCTGTGAAGAGGATAATAATTCTAGTTTGTGTTACATTCAGTTTGTAGGCTTTTGTCCAGCCTGCATAGAATACATTTACTCTCCTACTACCAAACCCATTGCTTACTTTATAGAATTTTTGTCTGTTTTCTGGAAAAAAAAAAAAAAAGAACTTTGAATTTACAGCTAGTTTTCCATTTCAGGTTATTTCAACACATGCTAAAAGAAAAATGTCTCTGAGCAGAGTGTCTTGGGATATTAGTCTCTTATTACCTCCTCTTACTAAGCCATTCACATTTTGTTTTGTGAGTATTCCACCTCCTGTCCTGTACGTGATCTCCTTGTGAGAGCATCAAAAATAAATTGCATTGTGAGAACTTTTTAAAAAAAAATTCATCTCAGAATGTTCCAACTGTTCATCCAACTGTTGCTGGATGAAATCTGTGCTGCTGTAACGCGGAGGGGAGGCCTAATGATATTTATACAATTGCCTGAATGAGTTAGGAGCATTGCAGTGAGATAAAGCTGCTTTTGTAAATTCTGCTAGGAACAAATCTAGCTACTCTTGTAATAGCCTTTAAAGACTGTTCCTTTTCTTTCAGTAGACACATTTATTACTATTTCATGTATGGCTCCATTTTGAAATCTGCCCTGATTTCTAAAGGCCTTTGTAATATGTAGTTGCTAACTCCACATGGTCCCATATCATCAGCTGCAACATGTTTGAAAGTAGTAATTGGACAAGTAATCCTTTCAGGGGAAAACAAATTATGTCTGGTTGTAATAGTCTTAACAGCATGTATTTCCCATTCTGTGCAGCCTCTGAGATACTTTGGTGGAGAGAGGGAAGTAGATTTGATAACAGGCAACTCATGAACCTGGCTGAGAAAGATGAAAATGATTTTAGCCCCTCAGTAGACAAACAGTGTGCAAAATCACACTCAATTTTTTAGGAGGTATAACCATTGGGAATGGGGTGAAGTTACCTGTAGATTTCATCCAAGGACTATATGTCATTCTAAAAAACATCTATAAGGCTTGTTACAGGACCACGGAGTGGTCAGAGCGAAACACAATGAGTGGTGCTATGCAGGAATTCAGATTAGATGGGGCTGTTTATTTTTCCCAGTATTTAATGTATAAACCTGCATTAATATTTCACTCTTGTTGTCAGGTAATTAGAGAAGTGGTGAAGACTGGACCTCACAAATTTACTGCTACAGACATCTGTCTAGAAGTGGTTGATAACTACTTGAATGTGCAGGAACTTGCCAGCTAGGGCTGACCAAGTCCACTGATGATGAAGCATAGTCTTTAGGTGGACTGTAAGTAGGGGAAGACCAAAACAAATTAATATATTACCGAGCATAATAATTTGTATAGGAGTAACTTTTTTTTTCCCCCATGGGAGAATTTGCTCTTAATGAGACATCCTTTCTCTCGAAGATGAATAATGAAGTGAGAAAATGTGCCATCATTTACAAATTATTTCCACCACGAAAGAAACTGTGTTGTAGTTGTGGACAGTCCTTTGAGACTATCAACTCTGTATTCAGCTGTAGTCTAGAAGACAAATTAAATTATAGGAATTACTGAGAAAGGATTTCAGAGCAAAATATGGATCATTGCACTAAAGTTACCTGTGTCCTAGATACTCTTCAGGTACTGAGATCTACGATGTTATAATAGAGGTAGGAATAATACAGGGGGGTGAATATGGCTAGAGGCTCCATTTGATAAAGAGGCTCCAACTCTTCAGCTTATGGAAAAGGTGCTTTTAAAGGAAAAGTTTATCTAAAGTTGTTGGCACCATAGAGAAGGTGAATAGAAATGATGCACTGTTATTTCTTATAACACAAGCACTACAAGGCACATAATAAAATTACAAAACCAAACACAGAAATGTGTTGCCTTCCACTTGATGCACGATAAAATTTTGAAATGCATTGCCATAGGATGTGGTGGAGGCCAAAAACATAAACAGGATTAGATAAATTAAGAGAGGGTAAATCTGTCAAATGATATGATGATCCTATTTTGATCTGTAGCTCATTAAGTCCATGTCATTATAGCTGGAAGCCAAGGGTTTAGATAATAAATAAATAAATAAAGCCACCTTTGTATGTGCCTTGTTTCTAATATTCTTCTCTGTAGAGCTGCTGCCAGGCATTGCTGTAGCCAGGCTACTGAGAAGTGAAAAGGATGGATTTTTGTCTGGTCACATTTTTCTTACCAAGTTATACATCAGCTTTGAAATTCACCTAACATCTTCAGATGATACCGGTCTTTACTGTTATTTTCCTTTCATATCTGAGGGATGGCAGAAAGAAATATTTTCATTACACACTATACAGTTAAAGTTTTCTGTTGACTCTCAGAAAGGAAACCTATTTTGTAATTGTGCTGGTAAATGGATTTATAAATTTATGTTTTAATCCTTACATAGTTTTTAGATGAACTGTAGAGAGGGAAGCCTGACAGAAAAATGAGGAAGTGGTAGCAGCTACCTTAATAAATTGATCTGGCTGAAGCAGGAATGCAGGGTTAGACTGCTTTCTTTTGAAACCATCTGTGCGCACACTTTCAAAGTAATTATTTTATTGGGTGACTCAAAGGTTGATTTGTTTTTAGATTATAAAATAATAAGAAAACAGATAGCATGTTTCAGAAAGAATGAATTGCTAAAGTACGGTGTGGAAACATGAGCTGTGCATCCATTAAGTGCAAGCTTCTTGGCAACCCTAGGCATGAAATTCCTTTATTCATTTTTTGGTATAATCTTTTTCCAAGAAAATAACCACTTGGTTTCCAGTTCCTGCCTCTTAATTTGCTTTCCAGCTCCATTCTCGCCAAGAGGAAGCAAGATCCTGACTGATTCCCGGCAGACTTTGATGTCTTCCTGCATCCTCTCATCTATTGTAATTCACTCCCTTCATATATTATTTCCTTCTCTGTCCTTCTATTCTTTTTAACCCCTCCACTCTCTCCAAAGTCAAAATGAAATATACCTTGATCAGCTGAAGATGCAGTGGCAGTATGCATAAGGAAGCTGTAACTAAAGAACTGTAAGCCAATGTAATGTCTGCGTGAATGGTAAAGATCCATGATACCTTCCGATCAGACTTACGTAGCCTGATATTTATTTCCATTATTATGAAAAAATAAAACAATCTTTGAAATGACTAATAAAATAATTGCTTTGAGAGGGCAGGCTCACATGTCTCCTACAGACACTAATCCCTCATTCACATTAAATCATGAGGAGAGACAGGGAAATATAAAGACTGTAATTGAATATAAATTATATAGAGTATATCACAGTTGCGCTTGAAGATAGGAGTATATGTGGAGGAGGAGTTTAAAAATGAGCAGGAAAGTGATTCAGAACTTAAGCCAATTTTAAAAGAAGAGTGATTTTTTTTTTTTTTTTAAGAAAACCTGCTGCACAAATTGCTATAAATCGGTAATGTCCCTGATTTTAAATGTCAGGATGACTTGGTAGAAAATGGATCCCAACAGACCGAAATGAAAAAGCTAAATCAGTGATGTGTTCCTGGATTTCCATAGTGAGTGGAGAACATGAAGCAGTGGGGTGACTTCACAGCTCTGCCCAGTCAAAACAATGGAAAATAGTGTAAGTGCTCCTGATGTTGCTCAGCTACTGCAAAACAGATTACAAAAAGTACTAGACATTCTCATTTAAAGAATGGAGAAGAGTAAAGATTAAGATGGCAGAGTACATTTGATTTCTGTAGCCTTTGCCAAAGTGCCCAAGTTCTGCCCAGAGGTTTGCAAGTCAGAAAGAACGGCAGGATGCTGATGACTGCCAGGCAGCTGCTTTTGCAGGAGTGTGACAACTGCCTTTTTTAAACGTTTGTGCAGTGCCAAGCACAGTGAGATCGTTGTGCAAGGTTGCTACAGTAGGGGTAATAATAATAATCATTGTAATAGTAGTAATAGTAAAATGATGGTGATGTGCTTATGTTTCAGAGGTAGATCTTAAAGCCAGGAATACAGATACGGACAGTAGTACTAATAGCACTACAAATAATATAATCTGCTCTTTTAGATCCTTCTGAGAACCCACTTCTGCCTTCAGGATTGCAAAGAAAATTGCTAAAACACATGTTGACAAAATAACAAATAGCTCTGGTAACACAGAATAGAAATGGTCATCTTCATTGGTCACATATCTTCTTATGCTTTTGTAAGGGACCATCACTCATAGCATTGATGAAAAGACAGCTTTTGACTTCAGCTTGCATAAGGCAGAACCTTAGTAGTTTCCAGTGAATAACAGTGTCATATTACCAATTTCTCATTAGACCTAAGGAATTCTAAGACAAAGAGCTTTTCCATTGGTGATGGCTTCACTATTAACACTGAAATTACACATGAAAGCCCAGGCACTACTATGGCTGCTAACATTTTAGTTACTGAATTGCTGCAGTCTTGAATCCTTGCAGTGACTGTACCAATCTCATTTCTATGCCTATTCAAAACAGTTGAATTTTCTTCAGAGAATAATAGGCAATACTGTGCATAACAGAAAAATTTCATACTTTAGAGTCATTGCTTCCAATGATGATTTTTTTCCACAGCACTACTCTTTAGGTGCATTAATATCTAAGTTACCTGACTTTGTTTCAGTAGTTGAAATACTTTGCATGTGCATATATAAGACTGAAGCATTTATCTCTTTCTCTTTTTTTTAATTTTGTATTTCAGTTTTTAGCTGTGACTCTTCGAGTTCCTGTGGGATGTACTCATGCAACATTTCTGCAGAAAAATTGACAGTAAGAGGGAAATGCTGTTAATAATGTCCCAACATTGACTATATTCTGTAATTCTGTTTCCTCACTTGTTCCTGTGTGGACCTCAGCTAGGAATACTATAGACGATAGGCACCCACCAAATCACCACATAATTATTGATCTTGCTTTTAGTCCCATAGGCTGAGAAGAAGCTTCTTGACAAAACTAAACCAGCTAACCCTCTAGGCTCTCTGCCTTATCTATTATTGCTATCTGGCAGTATACATCTGTATTTTTAATATATGTCTAAGGCAAGCAAGCATAATTCTGCCAACATGAGCAGCTGCTGGTTCATCGTCCTTCAGTTTTATGATATGAGTCACTATAAAACATCCTATTTCTTTAGATGTCATCAAACTCTACCCTCAAACACTGTATGATCCTCTTTGGTATTTATACTTGCACTCTGACTAAGCATCTAGAAAACATCATATCTCTAGCACCGCTTGCTTACCTTTCTAGAGCAATCCATGCATGCTCTGTAAATCAGGTTTTCCATTATTATGTACTGTCAGTACTACTGACTTCACTACAAATTTGGATGTGTCTGTAATGACCTCCAGCTTCTTACTGTCATTTTAGCTGCTTCAGTTCCACAGCTGAGTACTGGGTGAATGCCACATGCCAACAAGTCATCTAGCACACAGGTTTTATAATGGGCTATTCAACTAGGACACTGCACTAGTTCACATTTGTTCCTAGCTGTTTGATTATGCTTGAGTATCAGGCATAATAAATAGTAGCTTCTGTACTGCTTCTCTGTAATATGGATCATCATGTTTGGTCTGCTTTGTCCCCTCTCCTCTGTGATATCTACTGAAGTTTTGGCACTACTGAAGTTTTGCCATTAACTATGGGTTAGGCGTAGGTTCATGTGGCGTGAGAAGCACCCTGTTCTTCCTATCTAATCCTGTTCTTCCACATTTTAGATTCTCTCACTGCTGGAGACCTGCAGCTTTCTGAGGCCTTGTTTGACAGTAAAAAAAAAAAAAAAAGTTACAAGGCAGTAGAGGGCATATTCTAATTAACAGGTTTGGAAAATGTCTGAGCAAAGAAGAATTTTACTGGGTGCAGGAGACAAAAACTTAATTTTTTGGATGTTGAAGGCAGTGCACACTGCACCAGGCTTTCAGATATGTTGCTTGGAACATACTAACTAGCATATTGGCCAATACTGTAGCTGCACCTTTAGGTGTAAAAGACTGATTAATTGCATTGGTAGTCTTGCTTAAAGGACTCTGTACAAATTTCTGTCTTAAATATTAATTTCACAACAGCAAAAGAGATGATATTTAATAACTAAAACATTCTTTTGCAACATTTGCAACAGGCAAATTATTTAAACACACTCTTTTAAGCAGATTGCTAAAAAAGTGGACTCCTTGAAAAATAAATTCTGTTATCTCTGTACATACCAGCTAAATCAATATTTACTGAATGTATGCCTCTTGGTGATGATGAAGGGAACACCAGTTTAGATTTTTCAGCCATGTGGGAAGTTTTTTCTGTTATTCTCTTGTATATCTCAAGATTTTGTGAGGCATTACAGCACTTTGAATGATCACATGGTGATGTTCAGGTGTTACAGAACTGGAACCTGACCACAGCTACAGCAAACTGTTGCTGCCAGCAGTGATCTGCTACTCCAGCGTGTGGGGACATAATCAAGCAGGTTTCTGGATGACTGACAGTAGGTCATGCAAATAGAATCTCTGCTGGCTATGGCCAGTCAGTGCACGCAGGATTTGCTGGGTTCATGGTGTGCCGTTTGGTGTACCTACGTTGTCAAGTCTTCACGTAATAATACATTACTCCCTTCTGCTGCAAACTGGTGAAATCTGACTTTCTGAGCTACTTCAACTGTTAACCATGATCATGGCATATATTTTAGATCTCCCATGTTATATGCTCTGAAAATTTCAAAGCAGCAGGTCGTTCCAGTTTGCTGGTTTTCATAGAAGTATCACTGAGATTTTGTGAGATTGCATCTTGTTGGAATCTTTTTTCTGGAAACTCAGCACTATAGTAATAGCATGACAACAAATCCTAATGTTCCTCCGTGACATTTCAGCTACTAAAGCTGGCAGTCAGACGTATCTGTGATCCTCTAAAACAGTGTTTTCTACAATGTAAATGCATTGTCTGAAGTTATTCTGATGTCATGATATCCCTTGATTGCTTACAGCCAGAGATAAAAGTTTCCACAGATTGATCTCTATTACTGTTGAGAAAATCAATTTCTGTGATTATGCAATGTAGTTTACTACAGTCAGAGAGAGTTTAGTGAGGTTATTTACAATCCTGGCATGCCAGTAGATAAATATAACCCATTTCTTATTTCTGTGAACTGACAATTGACCTAAGCCCTCCCTCTTTTGTCATGAATTTTCCTTCCCAAAAGAAACCAGTGGTGAAGTCATTATTTTTGGCCAGTGAATCCAGAAAAAAACAATGCTCTTTTATTTGGCTGGTATTTCTGGGTGCTGAACATCATGTTCAACATCTGCTAAACTCTTTAGCAATACAGAGGGAGAGAGCAGAAAAAAGGGAGTAGTTTAAAGTCTTTGCAACTCGTTACACCACTGCAAAAATGAGTGTGGCTTTTCCACCTTTGTCATTGATTCTGTTGGACATGTAACATTTATGGTAGTTTTGAAGGTGGCATCCATCACTCCCAAAGATCTCTCACTTCATAGTGGTGTTATCAATGATTTTCCAAGCACCATTCCCAAGGGTGCCAATGACCTTGAGAAAAGTAATAACTGAGAGATTCTAGGGGGAGATATAAGAATAACTTCTGAAAAAGCTGGAATAAGCCAGTCAAGAAATGAAGACTTAAGATAGCCCCTCTTTCGCTAGGTAATTAGGTTGTGTTTGGTCATGGAGTTGTTAGGGTTTTTTTTCTGAGCATGAAGGAAATTTTGACGTGTTACCGTGGCGTAGGGAAACTGAATTACGGCTTGTGCCATCAAAACCGGAGAATTGTAAGAGCCAGGACTGGAAAGGTTTTCCTATAAATTGAGCATTCATTTTAAGAGGCAGTAAAGAGTGAGACAGTGTGGTGCCGTTTGATGCCTCTAGAGGCTGCATTTAAATCTTTTATTTCAGTTTTAATTGCATTATTTCATGCATAATTTGCCTCTAAGAGGCTAGGACATTTGTAGAATAAATACTAAGATTTAGATTGCTTTGTGACAGGATGGGAAAAATATATTCCTATAGCTGATTATTTATTTCTTTGTTTAGTTCTTCACATAATATATCATTTTCCATGTGCATCTGCAGTATTTTATANTTTTTTTTTTTTTTTAGAAAATGCCCTTAGTAGATGGTCACTTGTCATAAGAGACCTCCTTAAATAATGAAGATGTTGTCATCTGTCAGGTACTCTAACTACTCACAACATTATTGATCGAGATAAAAGTGTAAAACAGTTACCGGAAAGTGGAAAACTGAATCAGAGAATGGAGAAAAAAGAGAGAATTAATTTAAAATTATTAAAGTGAATCATTAGGCCTGTCCCATAAAGTATCAGTCTGGGGAACTCTGACCTATCCAAGACTATTCCCAGTGTCAGCTATGAAAACAGCAGAGGTGATTAGTGGCACTAGGTGCTGTGCTGTAGCCTGGATTAGGTCCAAAGAACAGTATTTTCAGATGACTTCATCTAAATAATGCACTAATGAGTATGTCTATATGTTATTCTGCTCTGCTAAGATTTTAACACATGCTGGGCCAAATTTTCAATGTTGCTTTATTCCTCTTTGTCCAAGCTGGAAACAACAAAGAACAAAAATCCTAGCTTCCACACCTGCTGGTTGCACTCAGCTTGGGAGACAAGCCTGAAGGCTGAAGCCTAGCAGAGCCACCTACACTATACTATGCCAGAGCACTAGCTCAGTGGTACTCACAGAATTTGTGAATTTTTATGGCAATAAAATCTAAGTCAATTTACAGGATTTTCTCTTCCTATCTTTTGTGTATGTGTCTACTTGTTCTTGTTCCTTTTTTTTTTTTTTTTTTTTTTTTTTCCCTGAAAAGTAGCCCCATCAAGAAAATACTTTCTTCAGAGACTACCATGCTCTCCATACCACTTGAGGGCATCCAAGAAATCACCTGATTCAAGTAGCCCTATTCAGGTAGTGATCAACCAGACTAATCGTCAAGTTAATATGATTCCTGAGTATATTGAGTGGTCTTTATATAATGACAGGTAATGTGAGATGTATATAAAAGCCAAAGTAGCTACCTACTGTCCCTTTGCTGTCAATGGAAAAAGGTATGAACCTCCTCAGAATAATTTTGCCCATCCTAAACTAAGTGCCTGTAAGGGGATGGGTAAGCCTCTGGAGGTACCTATTTCTTTTCCCTGATTAAGAGCTGATTCCAGGTGGGAATCCAACTGAATTCCAGGTGGGAGTTGAATATCAATGTAACTAATCAAGAAGGTGAAGTTTTCAACTGTCTAGGTATCTTAATCACATAAGTTAAAACAATTAAAAGGCTTCAAAAGCAGCTAAGATCCAAGTTTGATTTACATCTCTTGAACCCAGTGTATACCTCTGTGTCCTAAATGCTTTTTAAACTCTGCCTCTGATTTTGCAAATTTTATCTTACAGTCTATTTTTGGAGGTTAGCTGGACACATTGCCCCAAATCTTTAAAAGTGTTTGAATATCTTTCTACTGAAGATGTGGCAGAGAATTAGCAGCATTTTCAAAACCTCCAGCTGGGTTTAGGCAGCTTCACTCCCATATTAAATCCAAGGTCTACTATTTCTTGTTAGCTGGCTGTAGGTCCTCAGCCAGTGGAGAACACAAAGTTCAGGAAGGATTCAGGGCCAGCTCTTCTGGGTCACTGTGTCCTCTGGTTCACTGAGTCAGAAATGTCAATAGCTTTTATGCCAAACTGAGATAACTTCTTTGTTTTGGAATTGCAGATTTGAAATTATGTTTGGATTTCCTTGGAATCTCCTTTGCCTTAGATACTTTACATCTATGAAATCACTACTGAATCATGAAAATGTTTGAAATTACTGTAAACTCTTTAGTGCTGAGGTATAGTTTGCCTGAGAAATACTGGCTCAGAAGGGAGAGACGAATCGGGAAAAAGAGAAGAGAAATAGTTACATCATAATTCTTTTGTGTGTGTGTGTCAGTGAAACCAACAACATCTTCAAGAACAGCTTCTTTTTGAAAAGCACTTTCCACTGCATAACCAGCTGCTTCCTGAGATGCAGCATACGGTAGATGTCAGGCTAGCACTGCTGTGGGAGCCGCAGCCTGTATCAGATGCTCTGCTGAGTCACAGCGCTGCCTTGCCTGTGATTCATTACAACTGGCAATTGGTTTGTACTCAGCAGAATGGCAGGTCTTTGCTTTGTCTTCCTGAAGGTAAAGTAATCTTTGGGTGAGAGAGAGAGTTAAGATGATTTGCTGTTTACTCTATAATCTTCTTTCCAAGTTCAGTCACTTTGTCACTCTATTGGTCCACATATTATATTCCTGCTGTCAGACTTCCTTCAGCTTCATGATATATCAACAGTTAACCGGCACATCTTAGTAATCAAAAAAATCATTTTTGCAGGGATGCTCTATACACAAAGAGAGAGTGTGTAGAAAATATGCAGACTCATGCCCTGATTTTGTTTCAATTTTCTTCCAAATATAGTAAATCAGTAGAACACCCCTTCCATCTCACTTTATATTTGCTGAGTCATTAATACAACACAGCAAAGCCCCTTGAAACTCCTTCTTCTGAGTCCTGGACCATCAACTTCTCTCCTTCTCTTGACCTTCCTATGCCTTCTCATCCAGAAATAATGGAGGTTCAGGGAGATCCTATCAAACAATCCCGACTCGCATAGCTACAGTTAAACACATACCTACGTGTATGAAAAAACCTTTTGCAAAATCAGCCAACAGATAACACTGCAGATATGAAGAAAGAAATAATATATGGAGTGGAGCTAAATGCTAAAAATTAAGAAGGCTTAATGCATTTAAGCCAGAGCTCTGTATGAGTGCCCTATATATTATGCCAGGCAAATGTGTTTAATGTACAAGTGGATCTACTTTGGTGAATATTTTCTATAATATTTCTCTGTGAGTTAGGCAGCTGTGCTGGAGGATATCATGTGTATACATGTTTTGTTTACGCAATATCAAGGCCTTTCAGAGTTTATTTCAATTTTTCATGTTACTTTCAGAAGTAATATAGTAAAACAGAGTCTATACTTGACCAGGACTTAAATAAGATTTTAATTTTTAAACATATTGCATTTTTAATTAACTTCAACTTCCCCTTATCTTTGTGCTCATTTGGTGAAGCTCACACTGTCATGACAGTGGTTGACAATAATAGATAAAGTGTTGCAGATAAGAATGAGGTTGATACATTTTACATGAAAGCTCTGAAGCAACTGGGTTTTTAAATCAACTGTCTGACTGGGACTGCTTTCATTTTGCTTTTTAGCACCTCATTAGGATTACTGGTATTTTCCTGCAGTACTAAACTGCTGCCCCAGTCACAGTTCATTTTCCTTCTCTAATGTCCAATTACTCTGTTTTCTACTGAAAATTATCACATTTCATTCTACCATAATTTAATTAAAATATTTTATTTGAGAATATAAATCAGCAACGCAGGGCAGCATCATGTTGCATTCTCCTGTCATGGCTCCTTGGCATCCTGGGAAGCAGCACAGATGTCTTGGCTTGAGGAGAAAACCAGGAAAGTTTGTACCACCGGACTGAAGTTCTTATATTCTAACACTTTTGGCAGTTAATCCTTGCTTTTAGGTGGCATTGAGGGCTCTGTGACATTTTTACGTTTCTACCACCCCAGAGAAGTACAAGCCCCTCTGCAATGTGCCTGCAAGTGCTGGGTGAACATCCAGGTTACTCTGACTGTGTGACACGCTTGCTACTGCTTTTGGTCTGGGCTTACTTTAGGCTTAGAATTACTGTGTCTTTTTGGGGCGCTGACCCTCACTGTGCCTCTTCCTACTTGTTTCCCCTAGCCCCAGCCACTTAAACACAAGGGGTTTCAAGAGTCTTCAGTACAAATACCTGGGTTTTGCAAACGCTTACTAGCACACTTATATGGAGACAGATGTGAAATTCCATCACAATCAACTGGTTACAAAAGGTAGTGGAATCTTAATCTCTGTTCAGATTTAAGCACAGGAATATTTGCAGGATGAGGGCAGCTACTGCAGTTTTCTCTTCCTGAAGGAGAAAAATCCTATTTGAAACACTTTTCCTTGACATTAAATTGTTCTTGCTGACACCTGCTCCTTGGGAAAAAGAACTATTTAAATTATGGGATGAGCTACCAAGCAGAGACCAGGCCTCACGGCCTTAGGTTCCTGCTGCTGCAGCAGAACGTGGAGTCAGTCCACAGACCTCCCTGTCCCCAAGTTTCACAAACATAAAATGAAGTGCTTACCTTTGTGAGGCCTCTGAAGCAAATCTCAGATGAGAGCCTTTTGAAAAAAAAATATTTAGAAGCTCAATGACAAAATAAAATCATTTTGATAAAAAATCTTTTAAAAGAGGTAAAAGAAAAAGTGAGCTAGAAAGGTGAGTCCCTTATAGGAATGTCCATTCTGGAAGAGTTTCAGTCTGGACAAGGCCTGGACAAAGCCCTGAGCAACTTCGTCTCACTGAGTTATCCGGGCCTCAGGCAGGTTGTGGGCTATCAGGTCCAGACGTTCCTTCCAAGCTAGATTTTTATCATCATTCTGAGAATGGGGCATGACATTTTATATTTGATAATAGAGCTAGACCTGACTAGGTAATGCTCTGATTTCTCTCTCTCTCTCTTTTTTAAATTTAATTTAATTTAATTTAATTTAATTTAATTTATTAATTTTACTATTGGCATTATCTTTCTTTGTTACTTTCCCATATTTTTATGGTTAAATCTTGGATATAAATTCAACTTCTTTCACAAAGGAAGAACTTTCATTCATGAATTTGCCGTTACTCCTTTAAAATGTGACATTTTCCTTGCTCAAGCAGCCATTGTCATGTGGATCAGTAGCCTTGAGTTTATGGACACTAGCTTTGGCTTGGACAGAATCACATGCAGACTGGTAAGACCGACCACACAGGACTGGGACATATTTGTGCAACTGCCAAATATCCCAGAGAAGGACCTGCGTGCCATGTCAGGGATTCTTTTTTTTTTCCTTTTTCTTTTCAGAACTGAGCAAGTTCTTTGAAATCTCATCAATTTTATTTCCTGCTGGCTGTGGCTAGGATGCAGAGGCAAGTGAGGAAGAACCAATTTGCTAATAGCAACCCACTAGGGAGGAAAAGATTACTGATGCCAGCTGCTCCCAATAATCATTATGTATTTGTTCTGACAAGACCGAACAAAATTTTGGCACTATGGAAGGGTCCCTTCCATGCAGTGTGCGTGTCTGTTCTCCTCAGTGTAGCTGAGAAACCAAGGTTAACTAGAAAAAATGATACTTTGTAGGAGATTGTAACTATGGAGAAATGGATTGGAAAGCAGTCTCTGAATTTGTATTCCTGCTTTTCTTTTATATACTTATATATATGTGTATGGATCTATATAGTCTTGTCTAATATATACTTATTTGTTAGGTATACTTATCCTTTCTTGCCAAAAGTAGCTAAGACATTCATAAAACAATGTGAGAGCATTAGTGTATCAGGATCTAAATGCTTTCTGTCCAGCAAATTTATTACGTTACTTTTCATAGTACAAATTGGATAGGTGTTCTTTAACAATAGCAGCAACTTAACCTATAATCAGAGTAACACTGCTGGCTCTTAATTACAGTACAATGAGCAGGGGTAAGCACTAAAGTTCTGTATCCAAAGGTCATTTTTGTAAAGGATGTGAATACAGAGAAAAAGTAACATCTGCATAAATTCTATCCATGAATGCCCTTGAGAAAAGAAAACCATTCTTCTATAAAGTAGGGATTTTTTTTAAGAAATGAAATTTGTTTGATATAACCAGATTTCCTAATTTATTTATAGTGTTTTATTTATTCATAATCAAGATGATTGGATTTTTTTTTGGAGGGGGTGGGGTGTTATTTTTTAAGGTAGGTTATTTTTAGCATTTATTAAATTCAGATGGTGTTGAAGATTTTTTCATAGGAGATACGAATTTTGATGATTTTTGTCCTCTTTTTCCTTCTTTCTTTTTAATCTAGGTGACCACTGTGGAAACAAATCCATAAGAATAGGTAGATGATGAATAGAACTGCTCAGTGATTGACCAAGGCAGTGGTCAAAATCCAGAGTACCAAATCAGCTCACTGCAGTGATGATTAGCACACTATAAAAATGTTGACTGATGAGCACCTTCTATTCTTAGACTCCAACACAACATGACATTTCCTTAAACCAGGGCAACTGAAATATGAGACCATAGAATGAACTTGACTTGAGGGGGAAGGTGCTTGCCAGAGAGAATGGAAAAGAAAAAAGTAACAAGGGGTGTTGTGATTAAGCTCTAGAGAGCTATTGTGCATGATACAGGTAGTGTAAATTGTTATTTTTGGATACCCAGAACTGAAGTTAAGTAGATCCAATCTGGACCTTAGCAGCTGCTGAAACTTTCGGTTGCATACATCAGAGAGGAAGAACTATACACGAAATACCAATGTCTGAAGTCTCTAGTATAAATAACATTTTAAATCCCCCAAAATACGCAAGCTCACAAGACATGATTTCACAACGGCACCCTGATTTTCCAAAGGATTATGAAGCCCTGCAGTGCCAAGCAGTTCAGCTGTGCCTTAGCCTTGACTTGTGCGTTGGTGCTCCCATGAGTACAGGTCTCCAGCCAGCTCCCTTTCAGAAGATTCCCTCTGTCACCAGCAGGTGCTGAGGCCTGCCACCATTTCACTTCACCTGCCAAGTGTGTTAGGCCTCCAAAATCATCGCAAATAATAATTACAGGTACTGGCAAAAATACATTCTATTGCATTACGTAGTCAGTTGTTTACAGGCTATATAACCTTATCACTAGGTGGATAGAATTAGAGTAATGCTACGCCTGACATCAGCAATAAGGAAGAGACTTAAGAGAAATCTTGTTTATAACATACATACAAACCTGTGAGAAACTAGACCTTTCCAGTGCTACTGACACTGGCAATGGCATTCATGTCTGCAAGCGTGTTGCTTGTTGAATTGACACTAAATTAAATATCGCGCATGCAATACGTTGCAGACCTACATGCCAAGGTAAGGCTGAGGTAATAATTCACTGCCAAGAAGTTATCACTGGAATTTTTAATGTAATCATTCCATCACTCTTTCTCTTTCTTTTGTCTTATAAATCTAGCCTAAAAACCAAGATGTTCTGATTAAACAGCATGTTTTTTTTTTTTTTTTATGTTGTTTTGACAAATAAGTGGGGCATGAGAAGAAACACAAAAACCCACACAAAAGCTGCTTCAAAGAGGAAGAGAATGATCTATATTCGGTACCTTCTGAGGAGAGGGCAAGTGCTAGTGAGCTATAATTGCAATAGGAAAGGTTCACAATAGGCATTATGGAAACTTTCTAACTATATAAATAGTGAAGCACTGAAGTTCTTTGGAAAGCCTGTGGAGTTTCCATCCTCAGAGGCTGTAAAAAATAAGTTAGCTAAACATCTATCAAAAATAATGTAGGTATAATTGATTTTACTGTAGGGCACATAGGTGACTTGATGACCTTTTAAGGCCTTTTCATCCCTCTGACTCTGTAATTCTATGAAGCTGCTATTTTTAAAACACATCCCATTGTTCTGTTCTATCTTAGCAAGGAAAGCAATCAGTTTTTACAAATACTCTGCTCAATATTAGATCAGATGTAAGAGCTACAGGGAATGAAACTGATTTCTCTGCTTGAACTTACAAAGCAACTGCAAGCTAACTGCAAAGATAAATCAAATACAAGTTATCAGTGCCACAGAAACATGATTGTTATAAACGAATTACCAAACAAGCACGAGGACCTGTGCAGTACAGATGTGGCACCACTTCCAAATGCAAGGCAGATGTGAAATATTCTTTGTGGTCTGGGCTCAAACCCTTTGGGGTACAACCATGAAGGAAAGGCTGTGGTTAGCTGAAATACTTGAGCTCCTGCAGACATGGCTAGGAAGGTTATTGTTTCATCAGCCTGTTCCACAGGTCCCCTTGGGTGAAGGTACCACTCCTCCCACAGTTTAACTGTTCATCTGATTGCTACCTATCCTGTAATCTTTAATTCTACAAAGTGAAGCTGTGCCATCTAATATTCCTAAAAGATGGGATGGGATGGAGGTGTTTCATATACGACTTTTTTTTTTTTGTATCAAAGGAGACAGCTTTTTTTTTTTTTTTTTTTTAAACTCCTAAAGTGAGAGATCAGTGCCTTTAAGTAACAACCTCTTCTAAATTGTCTAGTTGCACTCTAGACACACAGCTGGAGCTGTTAAACTCAAGGCAAAAGTACACATGAAAGTTGAACATTACAAAACCAAAATATGTCTTCTTTAGAACTCTTTTCCAGCAGGATTTAGTTTCCAGGCATTTCTAGGCAAAATTTGCCCCCCTGTGTTTTGATTTATGTTTAAACAGTCAACAGAAAGCATTTGAGATGGTGATATAGAGAATGCAAGATTACAAGTGTACCACAAAACCTTTAACATTTGGAGAGAAAAGATATTTTCTGAGCCAAGGTGGCTCTCAAGAAGAAACAAATTACAGCTCTGCACTTGACTTGCTTTCTGTGAAGTATTGTCCAAGCACACACACTTAGGTATAATAATCTGCAATGTAATATACTATTTTATTTAGCAGCAAATAAAATGTGACCTCTTCACTTTAATGAAGAGAGATCTGGAAAACTTCCCATAAATGCTAGACAAATGTGAGGAGAATACAGTACCTAGCTAATCGAGTACCTTAAACAATAACTCAAAGCTCCTGGCTTTTAAATCATTCCTACTGCTTTTCTGGTGACATCACAGGAAAGTGCTGCCCACGCCACTCCTTAGCAGATAATAACAAATTGTTAGCTATGGAAAATTTTGGAAATGGTGGCTATAATCAAGGTCTTCTAAAGCAGGTAGTTTCAGAATGCAGGTACCTGTACCATCTGTGAAAATGGCTCTCTCCATCTCCATCTCCATCTAGGAGATGCTACAGGTTTTGATGGCCTTTAGAAAGCTGCTTGCAGAAGTCTGTTAGATTGGGCAAGAAGAAATTAAAGGATTCCAGATGTTTGAGAAATGCTTGGTTTAGTGGAGCAGATTGACTGTAACACTCTTCACAGCTCTCATGCAGGGAAAGTCTAGACAAAGCGACCATGCCAAGTGGTCAGATTTTGTGCAGTCAGTTTCAAATAGACTTTCAAAGAGTAATTCTCAGAAAGTAACTGACAATAGGAAAGACGGGTAATAAACAGAAAGACTTTGCTTTAGAATGACATTAGGGTGTAAGGATTTTCTTTTTCTAATTCTTATAAAAAATGTAACTAATGCGTCATGATGCCATTGGATTCTGTGCACTTATTTATAATCCAGATTCATACACCATAGGGACCAATATTTTGTGCATGTTGACAAGTACCAGGCAGCTTTCCGAAAGTTTGGAAGAGCGTTTCAGATAATCATCGAAAAGTGCAGATGTTTGTCCAAATGTATGTGAAATTTTACCAACCCTTTCCCTCTCACCCTGCTAGATTAGAGAGATACTCCATGGTTTTTTTTCTCTTAGAAATCCTGCAGGACCAAGGCTACTCTCTCCAGGCAGAGCGTTGCATTCAAGCTGCTTTTGGAAGAAAAGGCACTTATAAAAACATAGATAAAAGCAAACCCAACCTGCTCTGTAGCCAAAACCCAAAATCAAAATACCTTTCCAAGTTAGAAAACACTAAAATGATCTGAATCGTAAATGTTGTGGTGAGCTTCTTGCTCCTGTAATTGGATGACCCAATGGCTAGAGCCAAACATCCTGACTAAGCCTTCATCACAGCTCAAACCTGGATATGAATCTTGTTTTGAGATTTACAGCTTGTTCTTTTCTCATTTAAGAAAAAGAAAAAGAAAAGGAAAAAGAAAAAGAAAAAGAAAAAGAAAAAGAGAAAAAAGAAAAAGAAAAAGGAAAAGAAAAAGAGAAAAAGAAAAAGAAAAAGAAAAAGAAAAAGAAAAAGAAAAAGAAAAAGAAAAAGAAAAAGAAAAAGAAAAAGAAAAAGAAAAAGAAAAAGAAAAAGAAAAAGAAAAAGAAAAAGAAAAAGAAAAAGAGAAAAAGAAAAAGAAAAAGCTGAACTGTTCTGAATTCTCTGCAAAGGGAAGGTCTGGATCAATTTCTGACTCTACGCAAATCACTTTTTTGCCTCCTTCACATTTGTTAAAATCCCAATAGAGTATGACAAATTGGATCAACTGTTTGACAGGTAATCATCTCATTGCTGATCGCCCACTAGTGTTTCAAAAGCATCCGGCTGAAAGTCAGCCATCTCTTTTATCATCTGTGGCACATCAGAATATTATGAAAGAGAGAATCTACTGCCAAAAAGGTGGGAGATGCCAGAGTTTTTATGAGCAATATATAACGTGTCAGTTCCTCATGAAAAAGCTTGCAGCTTTTAACAGAGAGTAATCTTTCTTTAGATGTTTTACTCTGATGAATGTATGTTATAGGAGGGGTGGTGATTTCTATTAATTATACAGTCTAGTGTTCGCAAACCATTCTGAGGATAATTCTACTGGATTTTAGAGTCATAAAAGTGTTATTCTATTAGTGGCATGGTCCTTATTCTTTTTCTTTTGACAAAAATATGGAGCAGAAATCAGGACAGGAATCCCAATCAGGATTGCCAAGCCCATACGCAGGCAGGTTTTGTGTCACTCAAAATTAAGATTCAGCTCAGGAGCGGGCAGGAAAAGTCATTTCAGCTGGCCCCAGTGCCCAGATGAGGAGGGTGGGTGGATCAGAGGTGGAAGGGTAGGACAGAGCAATCAGAGACTGGATATACAGAATGGGTACTGCCAGATGTGAGCAAAGCCTGGAGGGAAGGGGAAACCCAGCTCTGCTTCCAGCCGAACCCTGGCGCTGCTCCTGCCTGTTGTTGACTCACATCCACGTTCTCTTGTGCTCCACCTTCAGTGAAGACACAGGTTTAAACGTCTCCCCACGATCGCTGCAGGCTGCTTGTTCCTGCACTCACCCTCAGCTCATCAGGGCTGTAATTCCCTGTTTTGTCACCTGCCTCCTTTGTAACCTAGGGAAAGTCACACAGAATTGGATCCACGAAGGAAAGTGATCTTGATCCTCAGATTTAGGAGGCTAATTGTCACGCTGTCAGTTTCTTTGCATGCCCCAAAGTCTTTCAGCCTTGCCGGTACAGACTAACTTGGTCTCATGCCAAACCCAGGAAGATTAGGTGCCTTGTAATGAGCCTCACACATGCCAACGGGGTGGGCGGGGGATCAATGTGAAATGCTGATGTCAGGGGTGTTTCATGTCTAACTCAAAGGTTTCAGCACTCACTCTGGGATGGTCACAACCTAAGATGTTAACCCACACATTATTCATTCTGCAGTTTCTCAGAACATCACTTTTTGCCAGAACATCACTTTTGTACTTCAAAAGGGACAAAAGAAACATAGTTGTCATTAAAGATGATGTCCTTAGTGTTCTCAGCGGTGAGACAAATTTCTGAAGCAGGATAAGTAGAATTTGATTATGTTTCAGTGGTGGCTGTTCATATGGAGGAAATAAGGTTGATGCTACCTATATGAAGGCCTCAAGGTGTAAGGGAGGTTGCATTAGGTAATAGAAAGTGGATTTCTAGAAAAGAAGAAAGAAAGCACTGTAATTATTTACATTTCTGTTGACGATTGAGATGATGATGGGGGGTCTCTGTTTTTCCAAATACACCGGAGATTGTCCAGGGTACACTACTTCCACACACCCCAGCCACCTGCTTACTGTTCACAGCTGCATTTATTTTATATCTTGTGGTCAAATGTTAGCAACAATCTTTTGTTTGTGTTCATAAAAAGCTCTTCTCTGGGATCTATATGATCCTTCCCAGTCTCTGAATAGTTAATGTGCTGATGCGAAAGATGCTTCTTAGTATCAATGTTCCACTTAGCCTATAAAGTGTTGTTTTTCTCTTGGGTCTTTCTTGTATAAGATGTTGCAAAATAATTCTTAGGACAGTGTATAACATTAGAATAAGTTGTTTTAGAGCAGTGGTCCCCAAAGTGGGATGCGTGCACCCCAGGGGGTGTGCAAGATGGTCTATTGGGGTGCGGCTCCATTAGAACTTCAGTAATACATGTATATAACCTATAAATAAATAAGTGTACATATATTAGGGGTGTGTGCTCGAATTTTTTTTATTGATAGGGTGTGCAATCAAAAAGTTTGCAAACCGGAGTTTCAGAGCCCTGTCTTCTTGCTTTGGTACTTTTTTATTTCCTGTATAGACTTTGACTTGAAGTGGTAGTGTACAAAGATGCTTACTGGAGAGTTTTACACTCAGATGCACTATGTTCCAGCTTCTTTAGTTATCTTCTTTAATGATTCAATCCTTATCTACCTTGTAATACATCTTTAGTGGCTTGACCCAAAGGAACAGCTATTTTCCCTGCTTTCAGGAAAATGATTGCTTGCATATACGACATACGGAATTAATTTGCAGGTTGGCATAGCTGCTAAGAAGAAATGCAGGGTGGTTTTTTTTTTTTTTTACACCATGACCACTCCGTACTAAACCATTTTAACAGACATGCTTAATAATTACCCCACATTTAAGGCTGCTGAATGCAGCACCATATTTAGTAATAGTTTATTACACATTGTGGGAGCTCCACCAGCTCTGCAATTTTTATATAATTCGTCTTGTGAGGCAAGGACTCACCTAACCTGACCTTAAATTAGCTAACTACAAGATGCTGTAGCACTGTGAAACTCAGCATGAGCTGAGACCTACTGGAGACAACGAGCAAACACTAGGACAGTCAGTGAGTCCTGTGCAAGTTTAGCTACTAGTATGTTTGTGTGGGACTGAAGCACAGAGGTTACCTACTGACTCAGGAGTGATGCTGCCAGCTGTGCCTCTGTCGTTCTCCTTCCTCAACAGAAATTTGCAGTAACTGAGTTTTCTCTTGGGTTTCACAGGCTCCTGCTCACATACCTCCAGGAGAAATCAAGCCTTACCTCACAGGTCTCCACTGTTAAACTGTCCATGAATTAGCTGCAATCTCTGCAGGTAGAGATTGCACAGTTTCTTTGCACAGTTTCTGGTTTTATACAGCAGTGACCTACACCATGTGTATTTGTGGCTATTTGGGGTTTAAGTTGTAAGCAATTTTACAGGTATATCAGGGATTCTCTTTTGTGTGGAAACATATAGGCCATCTGCAAACTTTCAAGTTCTTTTTTTTTTCTCATTTTATTCTACCTGTGTCTCACTTGTGCTTGTTGGGAAGTGTGTCACTGGGCACATAAGAGAGAAGGAATATTTAGACTTTTCTAGAAGATTGCAATCTTCTGATCTGCTAGGGTTTTTCTGTTTGTTTGTTTTTTTTGTTGTTGTTGTTTGTTTATTTGTTTTTTAATTGGTTTGTATGGACAATGTATTAATTTTGTTTAGGCTTAAATTCCATAAGGAAGCTAAAAGTAGAGATTTTCTGATATAATCGCTGTGTCTGAAGGAATACTCTTCCAGAGCAAATGCCAAATGACAGACAGCCCTACTATCATCTGGATCTCCCCACCTCACAGCCTTCCTTTGCTGCTGGCTCTGGATTTGGAATTGCAAGGAATGCCCAGAACTACCCCAACTCTGCCAGAAAGAGGAAGCACAGAAAAACTCAAAGAGCTTTCCCATAAGATACAAGAAATTTCGTATTTCAGTTATAAGAATTACTTACAGTGGTTCTCATTGGAGCTATTATTCATGTAGTCTGTGATGCTGTGCATGAGACCTCAGACTTTCAGAGATTTGCCAGAAGTCATTTCTTGCTTCTTGAAAAAGTGCCTGGCTTCCCCATGGTAGTAGCTCCTGCAGTCCCCAGTCAGATTCCAAGCCTGTGCAAATACAGATGGTACTTGCCCCAGAAAATTTACAATCTAACAAAACATGTGTTTGTAGTACTGCCCATAGATACAATTGCAGACATGCAATTAATTGCAATTGCAGGCCATGTATTAAGCTTTGATTTGATGTATTATCCTGAATTGGTTTGCTTCTATTAAAGGGAATCTTTTTCTTTTTTCTCATCTTTGCAATTTCCACAGAAAGCAGGTGCTCTGGGCTTTAGCGCACACTGCTTCTTTCTGACTGGCCTGATCCCAAGCACTCTTGATTTTTACGAAACCACATCCTTCTCAGTCTCTCCATCATGAGAGTGCTCTTGTCACTTCTTCCCTGCTCAGCACTGGTTAGCCTGCTGCACTTAGCTCCTGCCCTCACCTGTGCAAAGGCTGCCTCTTCATGAGCTGCCATCCCTGAGTCTTGCCCAGGGAATTGTCTCGGATAAGCAGAACTGATGAGGCAGCGATGGAAGAAGGCTCTGAACCCTGGTGAGGATCCAGCCATAACCCTATCTCCCAGGAAAAAGAGCATGGATAAAAGTAAATGATGTGATAGCCTTTTCTGCCTAGAAGAAGCTATTCACCTTGTTGTTTGGTCACCTGGAATCCCTTGCCTTTGCCTGGGGGAAGAATCTGCTGTGGAGTTCCTAGGGGTCAATAAAGTTCTTAATTTCAACGGGTTTATGGGGGGCTGTAACAGAAGGGATAGAAGAGCTATCAGTCTTCCAAGTATGGAACGTCATTTTCTCTCAGCTGATAAGGTATGGACAGGCAGAATGGCTGTGTGCAATTTACACAAAAATCAGCCGCAAATTTGGAAGTACTTTGATGTGAGAATATTTGATCATAAATGCCTGTGACCTGTGGTTTTCTAGTAGTATCTGGAAATAAATGTCAGTATTCTGAATATGCTCTATCCCTACTTATATATGATCTGATTCTTAAGATTTTAGGGAAGAGTTAATGAAAGGACGCAAATATGTGCAGCTAGCAGAGGAAGGCACAGACTAAAATTTAAGGCCCACTGGATATTTGTCATGGGATTTGTGGCTAATGAGTACTTTGACGTATGCAATGTACCATCGGTCAGGACTGGTTGTAACATTTGTTTGTGCAATAGTGGACGCAGAGGTATGGCTTTTTGTTCTGCCACAGAGCAGAGACAATCACAGCTGATTATGCCAAGCTAATAGTAACTAACTAGACCAAACTAATGATTAGGCAAAACAATGATTATCTTGTGCTGCAAAGTGAAGACCTAGAAGACCTGTTGCAATCTAGAACCCCCTGAGATCTGGTTGCCATCAGGCTCTGTACAGCTGCACAGTAATGTTTCTGGCAGGTCAGCCCTGGTTTGAGTGCATGAATTTAACTGGTTACCCACCTCAGACCCTGCCAGAAATGACCACTGCTTACTTATTAGCTTAAATGGTTGGAAAATGGGCTTGTGTTCATGTGCTGGATGGTTAGTCGCTGAGGCATCCTATTCTGGCAGTTCTGCAGCAGGACAGTGGGATGAGTTTTATGTACCATTACATCTTTGCCCTACCTACTGTGTGCAGCTGGGTCTGCCAGGAGAACCAGCTCAAGGAGGGAGGTAAGGAGGAAAATAAACTAGGCTCAGACTAATCCAAATACTGAAGGTACAATAGAAGCCCATTAGCTTAAAAGTAAAAGAGCATTTTGTTCACTCTAGATATTAGCAGCATTGAAGATTATCTCAACACAGACAGCACAAGATTGAGGCCGAGTTTCTTGAGGAAGGACATTTCTACTCAAAATCCAGGTCTTTTTAGTCCTTTTGTCCTGCAAGCATCAGACGTCACATTCAGCAGGAGAGAAGAGTACGGGGTGCTGAGGATGAGTGCTGCTTTCCCTGCCCTTGTCCCTCTCCCCATCCCTGAGTCCCATCACGGCTGCGTTTCGTAAGGAGGGGCTACCCGCAGCAGGGCAGCCTGCGTGCTCCCAGTGCTGCGAAGGGGAAAATCCAGTTTCGGGTTAAGGCGCCATTTCATAGCAGGCACGATGTGAATCTGGCCACACACACACACACACACACACACAAAAGAGCCAGAAATAAATGCCGCCCGCTGCACCACCTGAGGCAGGAAGCCACGCCGTCCCCCTGCTTCGCCAGCCTTTTACTCCCACTAACCGCTTGCGGCAGGAGGACGTCGCGGCGCCTACAGCCGCCCGCTGCCGCGCAGCCCCGCTTTGCCGTCACACCGCGCGCGGTGACGGCCGCGCCGCCCGCCCGCGGCCGGGGTCCGCTCCGCGCC
>VXAL01001696.1:0-22688 GCA_013399475.1 Chauna torquata | reverse complement strand
GGGGCAGAGCACCAGCCCGGCCATTCCGGGTTCGAGCCGCTCGGGTTGAACATTCATCGATACGCGGTGGTGAAATTCCACCCCACCCGCGGGAAACCTTTATTCTCCGGCTAATTGCAATTTACAATTCCACTTTACACTTCGACACGGAGGAGGTTAGGAAACAAGATTCCTACGTACAATTATTGGCCTCCTTAATCCTACTCCACCGCAGATCACCCTGCGCCGCAAAGTCCTATTGTTCCCTCCTCCCCGTTTTACCAGTCATTTAAACTGGTATCAAAAAAACAAACAACAACAACAATAACAACAAAAAAAACCAAACCAACCAACCAAACAACAAAAACAGCAACAACAAAAAACCCAGCCTGCGTAGTTCTAGGTAGCACACCCACGCTTCCGAGCGTGGAGCAAAACGCATCAGTGGGCTGCAGCTCCGCGCTGGCGGGGAGGCAGCTCCCGCACAGCGCCGAGCTCCTCCCGTGCCCGGTTGCCTCCTGGTTCTGCATCGCCTGGCGGTTTTTTTTTTTTTTTCCGTCCAGTTTGCTTACCGAGCCGATTATTTTAAAAGCTTTGCTTGATTAGTGACAGGCAAGTTTTGCGCACAAAAACAGACATCCATGAGCTCCTTCCACCTAAGCAGATATCTCCTGCCCACAGGCTCCATATACCTTACATCCTTGCTTGCCCGTGGTCGTAGCTTTTAAAGCAAAGCGCATTTCCCTAGCTCTCCAGTGCGGGGAAAATGCCTGCAGTTTGTACCTCCAGGCGTTACAACATGCCTCAGCCCAGCTGAAAGCAACACTGCAGCTTGAGCGCAGCCGGCCGCAGAGGAGTGTCACTGCCTCCAGCTCTGCCAGGGACGCTACCAGGGACACTGCCAGGGACACTGCCAGGGGCTGCCATGGGTCGCTCGAGCGCTCTCAGGTTCATCCTTGTGCCTAGCCTCTTCACAAGCTGTTTCACCACCCGGTAGTAGCTACCCGAAGCGTGACTCAAAGGCTGACTAGCATCTAGTACATGAATTACAGAAAATTGACACCCTGATTAAAATTCACAGCAGTGAATTTGTAACGTTCACATTTTTACATGACAGTCATCTTACAGGGAGATAACGTCTAACAGCTCCCGACTTTCCCCCTAGTAACAGTATGGGAAAAACAAGGCAAAGGCCGAGAAGTCTCTCTCTGACACCCCCGTAGCACAGCACACACCACAGTATGGTGCATCATTTTCATGATTTGTAACACTTCAGTATAGCGTACCTGTCTCTGAGATACTGCGCTGTTTTGTGTATGCGTGTGTGTTTTGTTTATGAACAATGAAATCTTTCTAGTTTGCATCAGTGGCTTACTTAGATGTACCTGGGGCAAAGAGGTGATGGGAGAATTAGGAGATGTCACTGGTGAAGAAGGTATCTCAGAAAACCAGTACAGTCTTCTTGGTTTGCCACCCTTACTATCACCTACAAATTTATGGCATTCAAACAATCTGGTAAAGAAGCAATTTAAGGAAAATTTCTCAGTTCCCAAGCAGCCCTTCTTTTCCACAGTCTTCAGAGGTTATTTTCAGATCGTATGTTCATAAACTTGACCTGGGAATCCTAGGAGTATAAGAACAAATCCTATTCTAGCAACATGCCCTGTGTTCCTTTTGTTCTTGAATTTCAGTTTATTGCACAGTTGTGTTTCTTCTAAGCGATATACTCCTCTTTGAGGAAGTTCTTGAGTTATTACTCTCCTGTTAAATCACTGATGTTCTCAATAAAATAAATAGCTTGCGTCACTCTGGTCATTTCTTGTCCCAGAATAGCAAGTCTTCTGCTAGGTCGATGCCAAACGTATTTGTTCATTCTCCCACTGCCCAGTGGGAGACAGTGACAGTTTAGGAGTCAGTGTCTTTCTCCTGTGTGCATGCAGGTTCAAAACACTGTAGAGTTCCAGTATAAATTTGTGCTTCTGGGATGGAGAATATAGTTAGTATCCTGAATAACAACCCATATTTTCTTAATTCCCAAATTTCTTATGAAATATATTTAAATACTGCCCTGAATTGTTTTCCTGCATTTTAAGTTTTCTTCTTATTTTTCTTTTTTAATTTGAGATTTTTACCATAGATATTTCTCTTAATCTTTTAATGCTTTTTTAATATAACAAAACTGAAACCAAATGAAAATGATGACAGATTCGGTTCATAGGAATGAAAAGGTGAAAATAAAATCTCTGCTATTTGGCATTATCATCTAGATTTTACCATGCAGTAAGAACCAAGCATTTTTCCAGCCTTATTCATTAACTTGAATGTTTTATTTATACATTGTATTCTTTGAAAAATGCATCCAAGACACTCCAGACAGGCATGCAGTGGATTCCAGAATACATCCACTCTGACATGGACTAATACCCATTTTAAAGCTATTTTGAGTCATCAGTGAATTCCTGCTTGTGTCCACGGCTGCTCAGAATAGCACATGGCTCTTATTGGGAACTCTGGGGCTGACAAAATGAATATGATAATGAATATCAAAATCGAAAGAGCAGAACATGCTGCTCTACAGGGGATATATTTTAAATTATCAACCTCCCTCTTTGGTCCCTGTGATGCTGCCTATGAATGAACAACAGCAGGGAATATCTGGGTGCAACTGTCTGTAGATGGGACAAAGTCAGATTGCAAGATCCTCTGCTGGTATGGATTTCTCATCATGAAAGAAAAGTTGTTTTTGTTCATGTTAGGTGAACACTAGTTCCATTCAGCACACAGATTCTGGAGTGGTCATGGACAAGTGGAGTGGCTTTTAGAGAATAACAAATTGGCAGATTATTTGTGTTTTGAATATTATTGCAGCTGTTCCTGCTGATTCTGTCAGAGGCCAAACTCTGTTGTGCCAGACACTACCCAAACCTGGAACCAGAAAGCTGGTCCCTGCCTGGTGCTTCTTTTGTAAGCAGGAAACCTTGCCTCCTATTTTGGTGGGTTTGGTTGTGACACTGCTGCTAGCAGCACCACTGCACCAGAGCTTTAAGTGCAGCAAAGCTGGCTAAAACTCCATGGATTAGTTAAAACTTCTGTGGTAAAGCTCAGGAATAAAACAGAAATGTGAGGGAAGAGTAAGAGCGCCCTTGTACTAGAGAAAAAAAACAGGTGTAGTGAAAAGCACTGTTGAGAAAGAAGGCAGGGGGCCCTGACATAACATATTTTTATTTTATCAAGCAGTATTTTCCAGAAGGCCTTTGGAGAATATCATTCTTTGTCCCGCCATCTCCTCTTGTCCCTGAAATCTTCATGGATTCCCCAGGCTGCCTGGTCCAACTAAGCCTAGGAAGAAAGGGACTGAGAAAACTAGAAAAGGCTCAATGCACGGAGGGAAAATTTTCGGGTGAAAATGACCTTGTTCATATTCTCTGCTAAATCTTCCTTCTGTGTTTCTCAGTCTCACCTACATTTAGACACATGCACATGCATACACACCACACACATACTTGGAACCGCTTCTCAGCAAATCTTGATTAAGCAGCCTGTCATGCCAATGTATCATCCTAGCAGCTCCACTAGTGCTAAGAGGGAAGAGTGAAGGGCTGAGGAGGTGGGGGACCATCAATGCCTACATTTGATTGCCTGTAAATCAGCCAAGTAACCTCAACAGCAGTGTCTTTATGCTCCACGCTGCGTAAATGTTTGTGATCATGACTTGTGAGCATTAGAAAAGGAATGACCAGCTGGCAAGAGTGGATTCTTAATGGTACTTTCTTTGTTTCCTCTTTAAACCATGATTTGAAGGCTCACGAAGAATATAAAACTGATGACTCTGGCAGTGGACTTCATTTAGCTCTGCTATGGACAAGGCACCCTCAGGTAGCTGATGCACCCTGACATTGCTCTGCTAACCTGACCCCTAACTTGGAAGGTAACAGAGAAAAGCTGTTTCCTGATTACACTGAGATAACTCAAGTGTAGCTCAGTAAGTCTGAGCCTGGTGCAAGCCTGGTATAAGTGAAGTGAGAACCATCTGTCTCCATCCTTGAGCCTGGCCCAAGCGTTAGCCTGGGGACTTTTGCTTATTGTGGCACACACAGGGGCAAGAAGGGGACTGGGCTGGAGGGGTTGGGCACACCAGTCTGTAAGTGGGTAGACATCCCCAGCAGATCTTGCCATGGGGCAGGTGCAGACCAGAGCAATGGTCTGGGGTTCTAGGCAGTGTTCCTCCATTCCTTGCCAGGCAGGCCATGTGCAACACTGTGAACACTGAGATTTTGATCATATACCAAGTGGAGAGATATTGTCGGTGTTGTATGATGGTCAGATTAGCTGAAAACGTAATCACTCCTTTTTTGTCTGAATCCCCTTTCCTGGTTTAGTATCACTTGTCACCAGGGAGAGCTTTTCAATTCTGTCTTCTGGGAGTGATTATTGTTTGGATACCTTTTTTTGGTTACATGCAGGAGAATGCATCCACATTGACTAAAAAAGACAAATAACTAAAAGACTGAGAAGCTTGCTTTGCCAAGCAATTGAACTTTCTTAATTTTGGACAGTAATTCTGGAAGTAGGTCTGGTTCTGTGTCTAAAAGTAGTTTTAATTTCACCAGGGGCAAGAATGACTACAGACATGACACAGTCATTCACTTGGAACAGAAAAAAAGGAAGGGCCTGTTTGTAAATAAATTGTATTTTAGGTATTCCTTGGTTTTGGCAGCAGAGTGTGGTACACCCAAGTGAGATCACTGTGTTTTTTTTTTTTTTTTTAATCCTGGCTTCTAATCCACTCATCAGCAAATAGAAACCAAGTCCCCATTGTTGCAGCACTGCAGAGAAATAACTGTTTGGCCGCCCAATTGCAGAAAATCATGTCCTACACTTTCTGTTGATTTTATCCCCATAAATTTTGACCCACAAAATTGAAGGGAATTCTGTGTTTCTAACAAAAGCCCAAGCATTTGGCAAAACAAAGTCACTTTTAATCATGTATATTTTTAATCTTGCTACCTTTCTCTTCTCTAAAATTGTTCTCTGTTCAGCACCAGTATTATTATTTGTCTGCAGAAATGGCAGGGCTTTCTTTGTTATTTCCCTTTAATGTTTGTATTCCGAGTGCTTGTATTTCAAATGTATTCAGAGGTTGACTTTGCCTGTTGTGCTTTCAAAATTCAGGAGATTAGCATTCAGCTTTGGCTGTGATTTATACCGTCACCAAAGATCTTTGGACAAACACAGAACGTGAAAAACAACCTAATGCTAATGACATTTCTGGGCCAAACTCAGCTGTGATATAGATGGTGGCACAGTTTACATGCAGAATATGTGTTGGTCAGAGGCAGAGCAGTGATATACATGGTTACACCAGGGTACCACAAATGAGTCTGGCTTTCAGTCTGTGCATGAAATTAGGGTAACTTGAGCTGGTGGAAAGTGTGTGTGTGGGTGTGTGGTGTGTGGGTGCATGTGTATTAGGGAAATGAAAGCTTTACCCCATACCAGCAGTATAAATAAGCCCTAATCTGGACGTACTTGTGTTTCATTTCCAGAGTGATGTGGGAGAGTTTTAGGGCCAATCTGCACCGCACAGCAGAGTCAGGTGCAGAGATATCTACCCTGCTGCTGAGCCAGAGCTCCAAACAGCCAGTGAGCTGCTGTCACCCATGGGTGACACCGCGCCAGGGATGTGGGTTAGCTCCAGCACCACCAGGCTGGCTGCGGGGCATGGCTCTCGTGCCACCCATGCACCAGTCCTGCAAACAGCTATGCCCTCGTGCCTTTGCCACCAGTGCTCTGCTATTTCAACCTCTCACCCTGCTTCTTTCTTCTACTTGCAAGCTCTAATTGCAGTCTTCTGATGCTTATTTCTTATTCTGTCTTCCTGGATTGCTGTTATCCTTCTGACCCATCAGTGTTCCAAGTCTGGCCTGGATGTCTATCCCAGCTGTCCAGTTTGGTGGGTACAATCCATGACTTGCACAGTTGGAGCAGGATGTATGTGATATGGACATGTTACATGCTGTCTGCAGATATAGAACCCGAGGATCAGCTCATCAATAAAATACATATTTATTTAATTAAAAACTACCCTTCCATTCACTGCAGAGCTTTTGTATGGCTGTCCTGGCAGTAGCTGAGACAGCCACCATGTAACCCTTCAAACTGGGAAAACCACAGAGCAGGTTAAGACCAACAGATGTGTAACATGTCCTTCCTTCAGGTGAAAGTGAAAGACAATTAAATGTCCTACTGTGAAATAGCTGGAAATAACAGAAGCTACAGCTGATGGGGTGTAGACCTGAGCACAGTCCTGTGCAAGGGAGATTGAGTGAGGCTGTAATTGGATGTGAACTGAGGCTGCCGCTGCTGCCCCTCCACTCCAGCCCTTCCATTCCCGCCTTTGCACCTCTCCTCTACGCTGTGCCGACGTGTGTGCTTGCACAACAGCACTGGCAATTGGAACAGGGAATAGACGGGCTAAAAATAACCCATTAAAAAAATAGCCCAAATCCATAGCAGTGTTTCAATTGCATAAATCCACAGCACTGTGAAGCCACAGCTAATAAGCTTCTCTGGCACTACTCTAAAATCCATGGGAATAAGCAGTTGTCTGCCATGCTGCGTGCAGGAACGACAGCTACAAGTAAGAGAGGAATATGACTCTGAGGAGAAGCAAGAGGTGGAGTTTTTCAGATGCAGAACCCCCGAAGAAAACATAAGATTGGGGAAACGAAACAACTTCATGCTTCCGAGGTGCCTGAGGCAGCGACACCTTCCATTCACGTGCATGAACACGGTTTCAGCAATGAAATGTTTCTTTCGTAGCATACTTTTCCTTAACAACCAGAAACTATTCTCTAAGAATTTGATGTTTCCTAACTATTCCTGTCTGAACAGTCGGACTAGGCTATGTGTTTTCGGAGACCACAACCTTCCAACACTGGTGTTCCTATGGAGGGTCTCCTTAAAGCTAGTATCAGAGTGGAGACCTCTGCATGACCCCCATGACATCTGTCTTTACGTGACTTAAGAAGTGATCTGGGCCCCAGAATAGAAATGCATCCAAAACTGTTTCCCTCTGCATACGGTGCTAAATATAAGAGGGTATTTATTCTGTTTCAGTATAAATTTAAATAGTTTCAATTTATTAATGCTAATAAATGAAAAAAATACAGAAAAGTAAATATGTGCACTCCAGTAAACATCAGCAATATATAAACATAACAGTTTTTATATATAAACATAACAGTTTTTTTTAGTCTTTCCAGAGGCAATAAAATCCTAATATGCCATACAGATCATGAGATGAGATAAAGTGAGTGTTATTATGAAATGATCGTGAGGATGATGCTGTTTTCTAAGGAACTGTAGTCTAATTATTGTGTGTTGTGTGGCAGGATCATCTGGCTATTCTTCCCTTTTTTTTTTTTTAGGATATGCTATTGTGGGCTATTTTTCCTGAGCTTTCTGGAAGACATTTTTCCCCTTAATAAAATAAATTCATATTCATTTACCATAATGAAAATCAAAGTAACTTTCAGTTTAGGGCTTTAGCTTCTGATAACAATTTTTATGTAAAGCAGATGCTATTTTAAGTCTCTCTCTCTTTCTCACTCAAGGAATAGTGTAATGGGCTTTGGTTGGCTATCTATAGCAACCTTGGAGTGTTTGACTCTTTTATTTTAGCACACTGCAATGAAAATATTTAATTCATGTATAATATTTAGAATATTAGCATGAAAGTCCATTTGATAAAATAAATTTTATGTGTTATTTATGGGGAAGACACTTAAGGATTTCAATAATTCTTAAAAATATTTACATTTTTTTCTTCTGACTTTTTGTTTTACACTGTTTTATAGGTCTTCATTTCTATTTGATGTAGGTTTCGGACTTCAGATTTATGGCTCAACACCTCGCAACAAATTTTGTAAATATTCTGTGGAGGCTTGGTCCTGAAACATAAACACTTCTTCCTATTGAGTCTCTGAGGAAAACCAGACCCCCTCATTTATTATGTGATATCCAGAAGGCTAAGGAGATTTTGATCTCCTTTTTCAGGAACATCTTCTTCAGTAAGAAAAATGAAATGTCATCATGTTAAGGTGAATCATAATAAATGTTATGTCTTGGCTGACAATGAAAAACAAATCAAAGAAAGTTGTGAGAAATATTGGTGACTTTTTTTCCGCAGAGATTTGGACCAGCTTTATAAATTAAACAGTACGCGATGACAGCTTAGGGGCGGTAAGTAAACCATTCAGTAGATAATCTCCATAGTAACAAAAAAAGTTTAACCATCTCAAACCAAAATAGCACATCTGGACTTGGCTGTGTCATATGGCAAGAGGGAACATTTTATTGTTTTCAGAAGTCACGGCACACAAGAAAAGGGTGCACACTTCAATTCCTGTTAGCAGAAACCAGTGAAGTGCAAGCAACACGTTCAGGAAGACTCTGATCCTGTAAATCATTATCTATTTGCTCAACTTTATGCTGCATAAGGGTCCTCTTGTGATCCATCTGCTGTCTACAAGTTCAGAAAAAGCAGTCTTTTTCCTTCATGAACATGAAGTCCAGTTCTGACAATTCTTGCTCATGTAAGTAGTCCTAAGTCATGATGACAGAATTCATTTGAGTAACAGCTGAGGCTCCTAATTAGCACTATTTAGTTCTAATTGTGCTAAATTTCAAAGTGGAAGACCTGCTTTACAAGACAGATGCTTTTGTTTATGAAATCAAATAGGGAATAATTTAGTTAGTGTGGGTGCTGTAACTCTGATAAAGAGCAAACTGCTAAAGAAAATGCAAACGTTTGTTGAGCAAGGACAAGGCCGTGTGTGCAATCTTGTATCTGCTCCTGAGAATAAAAGAATGCAAAAGCTCCGCTTTGCATCTTGCTTGAGCTGCGTACACTCTGGGTTCAGCCTTGCTAAGCTGAGTATGTGGCTGATGGTAGGAAGCACCCATGGGGTGGCTGGCAGGAGCTGCATGGGGTCCAGCTGCTCCTGTACCACAAAGCTCACTTTGGGCTTCGCTGAGGGGTCTAGATTCATCCCTAAGGCAGCAAATAAACAGGGAAGGAAACAGGTTTAATTTTCATTCCGTCTTTATGGTGAACTTGCCATTTCAGACAGGTCATCTGCATAGAGGGATATAGCAATTTGCAGATATGGGCGCAAACTCTGTCTTGGAGATAAACTGTTCTGGAGATTTTGTGCTTCCTGTGGCTGTTCCTGGAATGGGACATTTACACAGCTCCTTTAGCTTGGAGTTGAGCTCTGGGGCACGCTCTGGGGCTCCAGAGCTGTGAAATCCTGCATTGCCTGCCAGCTCTTTGTGACTGTGTGAGAGCTCTACATCCAGTCCAGGTCTCCTGAAGGTAGTCAGCTCTGCGAGGCTTCCTTAGAGTGATTTCAGCTTGTCCTCATCCATGCCTTGATATGACTAAAGCTCTAAGACCCAGGAGGTACCTCAGCCTCCTTGGCCAATTCAACGCTTTTCATCCATCAGAGAATGCCAGGATAGCCAAAAGGGCCAATGCAGGTTCTGGTTTTGGGACTAGGTTTATGTCAGTAGAGGTTACAGACAGAAAATATCACACAGCCTCACTCCTTGCTAGCACCATCTCCTTCCTTAAGGTACCACAACAAGGTCTATGTTTCTGTGTTTCTGCACCACCCACTTCTTTAGCTCGAACATTTCCCTTCTAGCCTCAGGACAGGTCCCTGCACATACCCAAAACCAACTGGTCACAAAGCCCCATGGACTGGGGATGCTCCTGTGAGAATAGATGCTTCTTCCCCTTCCCACGCTTGCAGGAGAGGGAGCCTGCTGACAGCAAAGCTTACCTGTGTAAAAATCTTGAAGCACGGTTCAGAGCTTCTCTAAAGAAGTCCTAGCATAAAGGAAGAATCCTGCCTGTTCCCCTTGAACTCTCCAAAAATACTCCTTAATCCTTAAAAGGATTGCTGCAGTTGCAAGATAGGATTTGCAGTCATGGCACAATGTGTGTGATAACAAATGATTTGAAATGAATCCATCCAAGACAAAATAAGCACACACGGTAGAGACAGGTTTGTAAAGCTGGGTGATGAAGCAAGGTCAGTACCTCTAATCTAAACACAACAATCCTTGTGTTGCATCACAAGAAGCCTCCTAAGCAACCTTTCCATGGCTTGCTGAAATTGCACGCTTCACTATCTCCCCTTTCATGCTTCCTTTGTTACATAATTTAGCAGGGATATTTTGGATGAGATTCTCTTTGGCTTGCATTTGTCTTTTAACACAAATGGCTCCCCGTTTCCTCCCCCTCCCTTGGGCTATCTGAGCTGGCCAGGCATTGTGTGTGGTTGGAGTGGAGGGCATTCTGGTAATTACTTTTCATTATTACCTTGCACAACAGCATCTTTTACAATTTAAGGTTGCCAGTGCTTCGGCAGCTCCGAGATCCCAACACAGACTTTAATAATGTGTTGCTAAAAAGGGGGCTAAATGTTGTTTATACGTCACATTTCTCGACGCGGCAAATTTCACTTGCACCTGCCAATGGCTTACTGATAAATATACACTAGTAGAAGTTCAACAGCAGTGGGCCAGTAAGTTAGATAAATACCACATGACACCATAAGCATTGAAGGTTAGTGTTTTCCCAGCTCTCACACTCCAGTAGATGTAAACTCTTTTCTTAAAACAGATTAAAAGTAAATAAATCCTCTTTACAATGTAAAAAAAATATATATTAAAATGCATATTCAAAACAAAAAATAAAATTCTCTTAAAGTCTATCACAGTCATCTGCTAGGTTTCCTGCCTCTTGGATGTTAATTATGATTTACTCAAGATTTGTGGTCAATTTTTAAGTATAAAAGCATCTCATATGACTGGTTGCCAATTCTGAAGTCTAAAGGCCTTGCTTTATATTGCTGTAGTAGAATAGAAAATATAATCAAAGTTTGACCTTCAACTTTAATCCTATAAACAGAGAATTTGCTTACTTTACCTTGGAAACGGATGTGATTCATCACAGTAGCCCATAAATAACATGTCAAACTGTTAGACCGATCAATGAAAATAAATTATTGAAAAATAATGTGATTGTAAGGTCTCTATGTAAACCAGCTTAGTGTTATTTTAAAATGAGTAGGGCTTTCAGATTGGGGTAAATCATCTTTTTTTAAGGAGGATAGTTACTAGATATGAAATGCAGTAAACATTAAATGCATTGGGCCCACACTAGCTACTCTTTTTCAGGAACAGTATCTTAAGATAAATAAGTATTATGCCTCCAGAGGAAGAAATGGGCTCGGCTGAGATTAAAACTGCAAGTGGCAGGTTTTCTACGCTGCCTGGTGCTTAGCACCATGCCTAAACCAAAAATCCAGGGTGAGCACTTGTCCACATGGGAGCCCACAGGAATGCTTCAGTCACTGCAAATGTGTATTGCGGACCTCAAAGGTGCAAGCAGAAGTTATAGGAGGTGATCTGGTTTCACCAAGTCTCCGTGTTTTCATTGCAGATACTAGCTGTGAAGCCTGACAACAGTAATTTAAATATGAAGCTGCTAACCATTTCAACAGGAAAGCTTAGATAATGGAGCATTTCACCAAAGCCTTTCAGGTGTCTTCTTGGCTCCAAAAAGTCTAATTTTAAAATTCTTCAATGTAGCAGCTGAACAATTATTCAAAAAATATACCTCACAAAAATAAAAAATAAAAAAATCATGGGGATATTGAAATGAACCGAATATCAAAATAAATCACCTACCTTTGGTGCACACATATTACTGCAATTTTATTATCCAGTTAGCCAAAAAAGCTATTTTACCGAGCTGGAACTTGAAGTTGATTTTAGCCTGCTGTGTCAGAATCAGACCTTGTCCAGAGTTTAGATTGACCATTTGGAGAATTTATTTGAGCTCTTCATGTCAGTAATAGTGGAGATATTTCTCATATCTAAAAATTAGGCCAGTTATTTTGATGCCAAAATATGAATAATATTTTTCTCCTACTTTATTCAAAAGTTCTTGTTTGTGCATGATGGAGTCTTTCAATATAAATAATTAACATATGAATAGACTGTATCACTATTCATTGAGACTGGAAGGCAATGGAAAAATATCCGATGACAGCTGTGAACATTGCCTTTTTCCTTTCATTGGTGCCATGAAAATAAATAAAAATAAATTCTTTACCTCATTCAGGAAATATTCTACTGAGATTATGCAGTATATTATGTGGAGAAAGAGTATAAGATAAACAGTGATGGTTATGAGAATGATTTTCTGACAAAGCAGCTCTGTAGATTTGTATTTTTTTTGCACAAATATGACTTTGTATTTTCATTTGTTAGTATAAATGCAACATAACTAGAGTCAAAAGCATCCTGGATTTGCATCATGGTAGCCGGGAACTCTCTCCTGGCCTTTTACTTTGTCATTTATAGTTTATTTATTTATTTACACCTCTAACCTGGCAGAAGGAAATGAAGAAACATCAGGTATGCCCCATGGACTCTACAAGTCTCTGCCAATACCCAGCAACCCTAGGAAATGCCCCTTTCTGCCCCCAGTGAAACACCACCTTCCTCAACTTTTGCATCCTCCTGTTCCGCGTGAAGCCTCTGCCTACCTCAGAGCCGTGGCCGTGGCTCCACCGGTGCAAGGAGCTCCACCAGTGCTGGCAGGAGGTCATCACTGTGGTCAGGGACGGGACCCCCCAGCTCCCCGGCCAGGTGCTGCTCTGGGAGACCTCTGTTCTCATGGCAATAGCAGAGCAGAGAGGACACCTCTCTTTGCCATCCCAGTTTGTAGCATTACTGGAGCACAGACGCTGCCCGGGCTGCAGCTGCTGCAGGACGGAACCTTAATTTCCATCACACTCCACGGAGGTATCATAGAGAAAGGCGAGGTCTGAGGAATGATAATGAAATGCCTCAGGACTGTTTATGTAAACCTTTCTGCAAATCTGCAAGGCAGGAAGAGAGAAAGCACCAAGGTGTCTGTTTGCTGGTTTAACAAATGGTTTTGCCAATTCTCAGCTGCCTGGGATCGACACTTTGATGACATAGCTCTTCTGTGTTGGCTGTAAAATGAACTGACTATTGCAGTCAGCACTTACAGACACACTTCTCTACATTGGAATTGAAAGAACTTTTCAAAGAATAATTTCCACAGACAATGAAGCTTGTTTTCTATTTCTTTTTTTAAGGAATATTACTTTAGACAACCAAGTGCTAAAACTCATCTGCATATTCACAAAACTTTTTAGTGGTATCCTTACTAAAACTTCCCTTAAAGCACCCACCACATCATTTTCCAGGTTCTGCTTTGATATTGTGTCTGGTTTTACAGATTTTTATTTTGTGCTTGAATATTTATTTGTGGAAAGAGAGAGACTTCTGATATGAACACTGTAGGATCAATTCTTTGATCTTTGCAGGGCATAGTTAAGCAGGTAAGCTCCACTTAAGCTAATGGAGGTCAAAACTGAAATTGCTCAGTCTGGGAATGGAGATGGCTCCCTTACAATGTTTTTAATTTCTCTATGAAACAAACTTAAAAAAAAAAAAAGATTTCTGAGCATTAAACAGCTTTTTGTTGTTGTTATTACTATTCTTGTTTTATTAAAAGAAACATCTGTTCTAAGACAGAATAGCAATATCATGTCATTATTGCTTTCTCTTGCATCTCTCTCTTCTTCTCACTCAAACATATGCTATGGGTCAGAAAACTTTTTGTCGTTTATACTGATAATGTAACTAATTCACCCACGCATGCAGTACTGGTCTCATAACACATGCCAGTTTATCTCACATGTTACTCAACATGTTGTAGAAAAAAAGAGCCTGAAATATCAAAAAGAATAATTGGAGAACATACGACTGTGACTGAGCCAAGAGAAGTGGTGCTGAGGTTTATAGACATAGTTAATACTACTGTGAGCAGAGCTATCGCTGGCAATCCTATCGGTTTAAGAGAAAAAAAAAGTCACTTACTGAGTTCCTTGTGTGTGGTTGAGCAACTCACTAAAAATAAATCATCCGTTCCTTTCTACTGCCATGAAATAACGGAGAAATATAAGCGTTGTGGTTAACAGCAAGGCTGACCTTCAAGATTCTGCTGCCCCAGAGCTGACGAGATTATAGGGAAGAGAGAGTTTATAGCAGAGATTTTAGAAACAAATGCTTTAGGATTTCATTCCACATTTGGAAGAATAAAAACTGCAGAAAAACATTCGGTCCTTTGGGACATCTTTCATGACTCTTATATATTCCCCCATCAGATTCAGCTTTTATAAAATATCATGCTGTGTTTGTACCAGTTCTCACTATTTTATGGCGAAACTTCAAACAACTGGTATTGGAGTAAGGTTTGTACCTCAGCATCTAATTTTTCACAAAGAAGCAGCAAAAAAATGGTTGCCCAGCCCACGGGGAAGTAGACAGAATCACTAATCATGCTGACAAATGAAGTAACTAATTACGTTTTTAAAATCGAATGATTATTAATCTTCTTTGTGATAGAACTCATGCAGATTGTGAAAGGGAAAAAGCAGCCATCTTTTCTATTTCATCAGAAAGACGACACAAAAAAACCCAGGTAAAACTAAAGACACTGCTAGCAAAACTTTATGTATTTCTACCCTAAAATTATATTTCTACCATTTTTGAAAATACGAGACAGCTGTTACATTCTTTGGTTTGCTATTTCAGATTACATTTAATGGTTTCTGTGCATTTCAGTTTTTGCTTTTACAAATGACTTAATGAAATTATTTGCATGCAGAATTTAAACTAAATTTGTTTGGAAATTCTGGACCAAATTGGTATTCAGCAGGTTTCTCTAACCTATCCTAAGATGCTTACAAAAAGAAAATACCTGTTTTGTTGATACAGCTGAGTCAAGAGTGTATATAATATACCCTGTGAGTTTTAAGGAACTTTTAGACCTACAACATGAAAGGAGATCATAGCATAATAATACTCAAAGGTGGAATCAAGAACAAATACCTTTCGTAATTTAACAATACATGATATTCTTCTTAAAATTCCTCATTCTGCACGTTTCAAGCCTTCAGTAATGTTAATGTTTTTCAGAAAGTCCAGATTGTTTCAGAAGAAGTGGCAGAATTGGCCTTCACTAAATTGTTTGCTGGAAAATAATTTGAAAGTATATGAGAGGTAATAAACAAAACTGATATTTCATTCCCCTTTTCATATTTACTGTGATGTATTTTAGGAAAAGATTTACATTTATTACTAAGAAAGGTGTCATCAGTTCTTGTAATTTCCCCTTCAACAAAATGCATTATGTTATAAAATTAATCACATGCCAGATTCAACTATTGTAAGACTGTACCATTGAAACAAACAGACAAACAAAACCCTCCATATTTTTTACTGCATCATGAGAGAGAAAAAATATTCAGACATAAGAAATGCCTTTACATTCATCCTTATAGAATTTAGTTATTTCAACAGGCCAGTAAGTGGCTAAATACAAAAGTAACTTCTCATATGTGGGAAGACATGTTAGTTTCGTTGTTCCAGTTTCTTCTAATTGAAAGAGATAAATAAATTGTGGGGTTGCATGTCAATTTTCGTGTATTTAAGGTTGACATAATGATATACCTTCTCTGATTCTGAAACTCTCTTGACAGATGAACAAAAGTAACTGAAATTAAAATAACTGAAATATTTGAAATTGAAAGAAAGATTTAACTGAACGATTAGTAGGAAGTAAATATCTATTCTCATTTTCCATTAGTTTGCAGAGAAAAAGATATGTCTTCTACAGTTAACATTATAATTTGTGAATGATTGTATATACTTGAAGTTCAGACTTTTTTATTGTAGTATACAGTTTACATTTGCAAATATTTTTAATGCAGTTTCATGTCTTTAAAATAATGAAGGAGAAATGGATTATTGCCTTTTTGGCTCTCTAGTAACAAAGGGTTTTCATCAAAGTTTTCATATTTCTATGGTTTCAAACATCAGCGATGTCAGGAAACAAGTATGTCCTTTTCAGTCAACTCTTTAATTGTTTCCTCAATTATGGAAGGAATGAATGCACTGATGGCAATACAGAAAACTTTAATACGGTGAGTCATTTTAACTACAAGTGAAACTTGGGAAACAACACTTTAATTTGGTGTTGAGATTAATGAGATAGCACACTGTTTCTTCTGCAGAAGACGTCTTGTTTATCTTTGAATTTTCAGATTCCATAACAATTACAACAGTCACCAAAATAATTAGAAATTAAAAATAATTCAGTACTTTAGTTTTTAGAAGCTGTGATAGAATTATCTTTATGATTAATTCCCTTATTGTGTTGTCTTTCATCTGATGAATTGACAGGAATATTTGAGTAATTTATTTTGCATAAACTCCAGTCAGCCTTATGGTAATTATCCATACGGAATTCTTTGTTCGCTCATTTTAGAAAACGTAAAACCACTTCTTCTCTAGTAGAGAACTTGACTTGTTTATAGACTGTTATCATGGGAGTTTTTGTCACTACCATGATTTATGCAGGATTGCTATTTAATCATTCTTGTATCACAATCGCTGCTTGACACTTATATGCTGGGCATATATTTCCCAGATCTTCTTCCTATATAGACTACTATCAAACTTAAAGAAATATATGAAATAAGACAATCTTTAAACACCAGATAATTGAGTAGGAAGAGTCCTCATCACAGTCCCTTTAGGTGAACCAATTCCGAAAATACATTTCAGGATTAGCCTTTTCATCTCATTGGTAGTTGAAGGAATTTCTGTGAAAAATCTTACTTCCAGGTTCCAGTGTTTTTCTGGCATGCTGTTAATAACAACTATTATCTGAGCTCTCATACAACCAGATGTCTCAGAGAAAATTCCTTCTGCAAAATAAGCTGATTTTGGCTTTACTTCCTTATAAGTCTCTCTGTGGGCATGAATGTCTGCCACATCTCACTCAAGCGTTCTGGTATATTTACTTTTCACTACTACAGTTACTATGTTTTAAAGCCTGAGCCTGTAACACCACACTTACAGACATTTTGCAGGAAGATACACACCTGTCCATTTGGCAAGTATTTGTTGTGAACACAGACAATAACTAATTTTTCAGACATTGAATTCCTCTTCCATATCTGACTTTCTCTCACCTGGGTTACAAGATAAATAGCCAACTTTTAGGCCAACACCATATTTTAATAAGCAATGTAATACATTTGCATGAGCTATTGCTACAACACAAAATGAAAAACCTTTTCCACCAAAGCCAGTCATATAGATATGTCTCACGGTTAATAAAGAGAGAGAGAGATCTCTAGAGAGATTCATCCCACCTGTTCTGGGAGTAGATTGAATAGTTCTGTGAAGGGTTCTTTTTCCCATTGACTGCAGAGGGTGTTAGACAGTTAGTTTTGAGAGAGGTCTCACATTTGGACAGGTAGACTTAGATGTGAGGAATATCAACCTTAAGTTTTTTCAACTTAAAAGCTAAGCTGTTAACATGGCATAAGTAATTACATTACTTACTGTAATGTGGCTTCAAAAGCTTGACGGATTGGTTCAGCTTTGTCCTTACATATATGATAAATGAATAAGTAAAGGACATTTCCTCTGAGATGGAACATGCTATTTCCCAAGAAAATGCTTTCTGTTACCGTTGATCATGGTGTGTCGAAAGCAAGAGTGTGCCAGTCTTCCTTGCAAATGTCTAGTGCTGCTGTAACAGCAGCATATTAATTTCATATTAATGTATGTTCTGTTGCTCATGCAAATTTATCTTGAAGCAATTATTAGATTTGATCGGTTTTTACCATTGGTACTTATGCACTGTCAGTGGTATGTTGGTTACGTTACATTACTAAAGATTTTGCCATTGCAATCCTAAATATTTTACCACTTACTTTTTAGGATCTTTGTAACCATACAGAACTCCTACCCTAATATAACAGTTCACAACAGCCAGAGGGAAGATATGACTTGTCAAGAGAAAGATCAAGAAGGTATCTGAGTTTGGATGAAAGAGAAAACTTCTGATGTTTTGTGAGCTATGGACACTCTTTTGAAGAAAAACTATTAAGTCAAAGCATGCCACCCTTAGGAAGGTTGAAACCTTCCTTCTACAGAAGAACCAACAAACCAACCAAATCCAACCAACCAACTAACCAACCAAAAACCAAACAAAAAACAACAACAAAACAAACCATACGCCAAAGCACTCCCTTCTCCATTCCTGTTTCTGACTTGCACCTAAAGAAGTGAGAACACTGACCTGGAGTGGCAGCTGGGACTCAGTTCAAAAGAAGTGTCTTAATTACTGCTTTTGCATAGAGTCCATGCCTCTATGTGGTTGTGTTGCTGGGGAAAATTACTTCTTTTACTCTTTCTTTCTAAGCTACCATTTTTTCCCCCTAAAATAATTAAAGATTTATTGAAAAAGGCATTTGCACCTTTTTCCTCCCATCTCACTGTGTTGATATTCAGTATATGTTTTTTTTTTCCTGTGGAGTGCAACAAAATTCCGGGGTAAAGAAACGGTTGCAGATGATGTGCCCAAAGATCATACATATTATCATCTACATAGTGATGATTTTGAAGTATTAGTGCATGTACTACACGACTGTGTGTCTTGGCAAGCTCAGCTGTAAATACAAGTTTTCTTTTATTATTATTAAAGGAGATACTGAAGATGAAAGAATAAGGACAGGTGCCACAGAAATGAAGCACTAAACACGAAAATATCTGTGTAGATACTAGCTTAATATTGAAATGTCTACTTCTGTATGATATATAAATAAAAATAATAGATCTGGAAGGGTTAATTAATTAATCCAAAGAATTAACTCTGCCTTTAATTCTTATCTTGCTGATGTCCTCTAACTGAGAACAGCATTTCCCATGTTACTTAGGCAGCTCCAAGGGCAATTCTCAGCTTTTGGTCTTCAAAAATTACACATTGTTTTGGCAGATTACTTCTTCCTGTATAGATACCCAATCTGTTCAAATCACGCTAATCAGAGGAAGTTTCTCTTAGGAAAGAATTGATTTGCACTACTACAGATCATGGGCTGTTATTCCAGAGATTGCTAGATAGGGATGGATTTGGCTTCAGTCTTCAAGGCAGACTTCTGAACTGTGGGACCGAGATCTGTATTGTGCACTGCTTGTCTGGGTGTACAGGTCCCCCAGTCTCTCTTAAATCAGATACCAGCTGGGGTTCAATGTTACTTACAGTAACTCCTCTGTCAAATTCTACTTGGTATAAGCTTTGGTAGTTTGTTACTTGGCTATGACTGGCTTCCAGAATAACTCCTGAGGAGAAGATGACAATGTTCCTGCAGTTTCCTACAGTGAAAGTCAAATTTTTAGTTGTCATTACTGAACATTCACTCCTATTCAAGATATTAAATAGATTTAATATTTTTGTCTATACGTTTATTTCTGTCTTTGAGGAAAATGCAGTAAAAAAAATAATGAATCCTCTTCTTGCCCAGAAGTGGAAAACCAATAGCAATACATCATACATTTAAAAAGCATTTCATTAAAGATAACATCAGAATATACTGCTAGTTATAAATAATTTACTTGTTATGTATTAGAAATAAGAAATATTTCTAACATTATTTTTGAGCTTTTGTGTTGTTGAAATTTATTATGTCAGTCATCAGCTGCTATGACATCACAAGATGAATTCAAAGCAATGATTACTTTAGTATTTAAAATGCTGGGAGTGTACCAATTATTCAGGCTGCTAAGTGAAAGTAAAAATGTCGGTTTAGCTATCTATAACCCCATAATGTTTAAAGGTTCATGAATTACACATGGACCAGATAAAAAGAGAGAAACTAGAGTATGACTAAAAGACATTTTCTGTACAAATATGCTGAAACCATATTTTTTAATATATTCTAGTAATAAATCAATGAGATTTAAAACATTTGATTATTTAATGCCCTGTATTTGAATTTATTTTCAGTGTAAAGCTTTCCTATATTAATTGCAATATGTAAGTAAACTACGTGTCTAATGCTTTGCAAATATTCATCTGTAAAAAGCAAAGATCCCAATGCTGCTTTTTTTTTTTTTTTTTTTTTTTTTTTTTTTTTTTCCCCGCTATGTGAACCAAGATGAGAAATACAGGCACCAATAACACGTGGTGGAGCCCAAGATTTTACTCAATTATTTTTAAATCCTATATTATGGTGTTCTCCATGGATAGCTCAGCTGAATGCAGAGGTACTTTAGAGGTAATGTTATGTTTCCTTGTCTGTTTCCAGATAATGGAGGTGGAGGAAAACGGCCCTGGAAGGAGACTCTCAGTTTGGTAGACCTCTACAGAAAACTACTACTGGATGCTAATGCAAAACTAGAGAGCAAAGTGATACATCCTATTTCTTCTTCAAAACATCTGTACAAAATGATCAAGAGGCAGGACTGATTCCTTGTTCTTTTATACCCACCCTGTTACCAGTGCCATTTATAACTATAATTAAGCTTGTACTTATGGTGACAGGAATAAGAAACATTAAGTGTTTATCTGTCATTTTAACTAATCAGAAAATGTTCAATACCAAATTTCACATTCACCTATAGCTCATAGACATCTTTAAAAATGTGGAAAGTCCCTTTGCTTATACGAGATTTGAAAATCTTTCGTCTTCATGCCTACCTTTTTAATCCTTTCTGTTTGAAGTCATAGACTAGTTGTGTTATTTAGTACTGGGCACTTCATATGGGTCACTGTCAACCCACGGGCAGATAGTGATAGGACAAGGGGGAACAGTTTTGAACTAAAAGAGGTGAGATTTAAATGAGATGGTTAGAAGGAAATTCTTTACTCAGAGGGTGGTGAGGCACCGAAACAGGTTGCCCAGAGAAGCTGTGGATGTCACATCCCTGGAAGTGTTCAAGGCCAGGTTGGATGGGGCTTTGGGCAACCTGATCTAGTGGGTGGTGTCCCTGCCCATGGCAAGGTGGTTTGGAACTAGATGGTCTTTAATGTCTCTTCCAACCCAAACCATTCTATGATTCTATGATGATTCAAAGCAATGAGTGAGTAGATCTCTTTTTTGCAGCTTTGCAACAGCTCTGGGAAGCCTTTCTGAAGCAGCACAATTCTGAATAGGTGCAAGGATCTCTCTTTTACTGTGGATATAAGCAATACATTCTAACTCAATTACAGACAGAGCAAGCCATGCATCAGATGTAGCAGATAAATAAATTTTTATCTATGTAGGTTTGTTTCAGTTTCTCTGCAAACATATGGGTAGTATGGTGACAGATCTGGTTGAGCCCATAAATCTTTAAAGGGTATAATGCATTTGTGTACTGTTTACGTTTGTATTTCAATGGCTCAGAATAGAAGTTCCATTGTAGAAGGATCATCCAGTCTTTGACTATGAAGGATTATTAACCCGCCTTTGAGATCATATCTGGTTACAAAAAGTTGTGTCTGGTCTCTGAGTGAATTTCTGATTTCTCTTCAGAAAGACTTCATTGGTGAAATGCTGCAGAGACAAGTCACTGGTTCTCAAAGACTTTGGCTTGACATGTTTTGATATGTAAGCAACTGCAGTCACACCTGTTCACTGATCATTCACAAAATATTGTGACCCACCTGGTTTTCAAATCTTTCAGAACCAGAGCACTACTAATTACTTTGGGAACGGGGGAAAGAAAAAGTGGAAGTCATGTACTGGGTATGAGCAGAGGCCAAGAAATATTATTATAGTACTTTGTGTGGGTTTCCAAGTGTCTTTAACATAGGGAGCACTGATGTTAATTGGTTGATTTTGTGGTTAGAATTATAATGCAAGCAATAAAGAATATGCCTAGACTTTCCTGGGTGAATGTTCACACTTTTATCTTCAGGTGAAAGGGGATCACTGTCCAGGAGATTTCATTGTCCAGCAGGGTGTTATTCACCTCTAATTCATATTAGCATTGGCTATAAGTGACAATTTTGCAATACTCTCTGGTGGTCTCCAAGTCCAGCTGTATTTCTTCAGGCATATTCAAAATCTTCTTTGTAGACAGGACCTGAGGACAAGAGGAGAAGGGGCTTATCTCAGAGTACCAGCAACACTTAGCTCATTATCTTCTCCAGTTCAAAGTCAGGAATCAGTGTGACTTTTTGGTAAACTAAGATCCTATTATAAAGATTTAACTATATGAAAAAATATGCTTTTGCTGTTCAGATTTCTTTGCCAGTGATAATGACAATTAAACATGCGATTCATCTCTTCAGAATGATTATACTTAATGACTTGCTTGAAATCACTTTCAAAGATCTCATGAAAAATTAAAATCTGTTAAATTCTAAAGTGCATTGGTTCTAGCTTACTACGATTTGTGCTGTATTAATCTACTATAAAATCATGCTATTCATTGAAATTGTGAACCAGAGTCTCCAATGAGTATTACTCTTTAAAATTAGTTGTTAAGGTCTGGCATCTGAGACAGAGTTACATTATTTTCTGTGTTTTTAGCACTAGGTCATGAAATACCTAACTATGATACCAGTATAACCATGATGTATACTAGGAAGACATGTTTAGCTTATTATGAAAACCTCAGAAAGTGTATAATCATATAAATGCAAATGCACACATTAAAACCTGGCAATATCTGAAGGAGTGGTTATGCTTAAACATCCTGTTGTGACAGGAAGTTTGGATTCTTTGACCATGGATTCTTTGACCATGGGGCAG
>VXAL01001687.1:0-13947 GCA_013399475.1 Chauna torquata | reverse complement strand
CCGGGCCGGGCTGGGCTGTGCCTCCCCGCAGCGGGGCTGAGCGTGCGGGCTCTGCCCGTCGCCCCGGGGTGCCACGTCCCCGCGGGAGGTGCCGGGGGAGGCCCGGGATGCTGCAGGGTGCCCCGGGCTGGCGGCTCGGGCAGGACCCGGTCCGTGCTCCCGGGCGCTGGCTCTCCGGTAGCCCCAGGCCCCCGGGCAGGAGGGAGCAGGCAGTTTGCCTGCCTGGGGCTGTGGTTCTCCTTCCTTCCCTCCCCTCCTCCCCTCCTCTTCCTGTGCCGGGGAGGCCGCTTCTCCCTTCCCCGGGTAGCAGCAGGGTGGTAGCAGCAGGGTTACGTCTGATAGCATCTGCCCTTTCCCAATCGCTGAGCCCAGGGCGGCTGATGCACGCCGGTGGGAGAAAGGCTGCGCGCCCGCTGCGAACCCACACGCCCGCTCGCCGTGCTGGGGGGAGCCCCACGTCCTGCCCCCGCCGTGGGGCAGCAGCCCCAGCTGTAGAAAACAGCAGGGCTGTGTTTGCTGGCGGCACGGCCCCTCGCTCCAGCTGTTTGCCCTCCCTCACCTCTCTTCTCCACCCCGCAGGGCCCGGCCGTGTCGGATGGAGGTAAGGCTGCTCCTTGCGCTTGGACAAGGTCGGCATCGTCTTCAGGGGAGGGGGAAGCCCCGCTGTGCCCATCCCTCCCTCCTTGGCCGGGGCCCCCGGGTGCTGCAAGCTGCGGTGCTGGCCAGGGCACGCAGAACCCGGTACCTCTGAGGAGAGGCTGTTTGTCTGCCGAGTCATGCCTTGTTTTGGACAGAACAAGAACAGCGGAGAGCCCGGCAGAGCAGCGACCTGCCTCTTCTCTGCTGGGGAGCAGCCGGGATGCTGCCCTGCTCCCGCTGGCTCTGCCAGCAGACCCCTCTTGTGCACCCTGACCTTCTCTTGCAAGTGACCCTCTGCTCCCAGTTCTCACCAGTCAAACCCGTTCAGAAGCTGGCTGGCGGTGGGAACTTCCCTCTTTTAGGCAGGGGGGACTCCATTTGAGTGCAGTCATCTCAGGTTCCCTCAGGGTTCCCTCAGGGTTGGGGGCCAGGGGTAACCATTCCTGTGCCCCTCTCAGTGGCCAGGGCCAGAGGACTGGAGGAGGCAAACAGAGGCGCAGCGCGGTCGCGGTGCCCGAGGAGGTGCCTCCACCTGTCCTCCACACTCGCTCCGTGCCGCGTGCCCCCTGTCTCCCCTGCCGCCCTGCTTCCCCTCCCCGGCTGGGTGCCTTCCCCATGCACCAGCTTTGTTCCCCTGGGAGATGAGTCACATGCGGAGTGACGGTGACAGCCCCGGGGAGGGAGTGCTGTCATGCCGGAAGGTGTCAGCTGTGCCATCACGGCACTCGGTCTGCCGGTGATGCTGCTGCGATGCGCGGAGCAGCAGCTCGGCTCCTCATGCTCCCATCCCCAGATCTCGCAGGGTCTCAGCAGCCAGGACGGGGCAGATGAACCTGGGGCAGACACCGGGGGCTGCAGGCAGCAGTGCTCTGAGGGCTGACAGCCCCAGCCATGCGTGCCCCCAGGCAGGGTGGCCACGGTGTCCAGGCAGCTGGACCTGACGCTTTCTCTCTCTCTCAGAATTAAATGCCTCCAGGGCCCGGGGCAGCAACCACAGCGTGAACAGCCTGCCCGCATCGCAGACCACGTGCAGCTCCGCGCACAGCTCTGTGGTCAGCTGGGCCGAGTCCTTTGAGACGCTGCTGCAGGACCGCGTGGCTGTCACCTACTTCACTGTGAGTGCCGCAGCCCAGAGCCCGCTCCCTGCGCCCAGCTGCAGCAGCGGTCCTGGCCTCGAGCATCCCGTGCCCTGGGTGCAGCTGGGCCAGCAGCTCTCTGCCCCGCAGGAGTTCCTCAAGAAGGAGTTCAGCGCCGAAAATGTCTACTTCTGGCAGGCGTGCGAGCGCTTCCAGCAGATCCCGGCCAGTGACACGCAGCAGGTACTGGCCCCCGTGCAACCGTGACGAGCTGAGGCTGCATCAGCCAGGGGATGTGGATGGAGGGATGGAGGTGGCAGTCATGTCACTGTGTGTGCAGGGTCCCAGTGGACTCCTCGTATGGGAGGCTGGGGTCTCTTCTGGTCGGGACAAGGAAATGGATGCAATGTGCATCTGAAAAGCCACAGCCAAGGCTGCCCATCCTGAGGGCAGGCTGTGTTTCTCCACCCTGGGGTCTGCAAGAGGATGAAGGGTGCTGCTGCCGGGACCAGGGCTGGGGAAAAGAGACACAGGGCAGGGAGCGGGACCAGGAGCGTGGGGACAGGGCCAGGCGGCTCCTCCATCGGGCTGTACCTTCGTGGAGAGAGCGGTGCGTTGTGCCTGGAGCTCGATGCTGGATGTGGGGCTGGTGCCCGTCCTGCAGCTGTGAGGTGGCCCCACTGGGACTTGGCCCCCAGCGCTCAGGGGCTCAGAGGGGTGGGAAGGGGGCTCCTGGCCACATCCTGACCCCACGTTCCCAGCTGGCGCAGGAGGCGCGGCGGATCTACGACGAGTTCCTCTCCAGCCACTCAGTGAGTCCCGTCAACATCGACAGGCAGGCCTGGATCGGGGAGGACATGCTGGCCACCCCCTCCCCGGACATGTTCCGCCTCCAGCAGCTCCAGGTGAGACGAACGCCCCCAGCCCTGCTCCAGCAGCGCCTGCGGGACGGGGGCTCCAGCAGCCAGCCCCCTCAGGAGCTGTGGGCTGGGATGCTGAGCAGGCACCTCCTCCCTTTGCAGATCTTTAACCTGATGAAGTTTGACAGCTACACGCGCTTCGTGAAGTCCCCGCTCTACCAAGCCTGCCTGAGGGCAGAGAGCCAGGGGCAGCCCCTGCCGGACCTGCGGCCCCACTCCCGCAGCAGCAGCCCTCCCCCGGACCTCAGCAAGGTGCGTGGGGTGCCAAGGGGGGCACAGACCCATCCTGGGGCCGGTCACTGCCCCCACTGTGTCACAAACCCAGCCGCGGGCTGAGGACGGAGACGCGGTGGGAGAGGAGGGCAGTCCCCAGGCTGAGCCTCCTCCCTTCGCCCCAGAAGTCGAAGCTGAAGCTGGGGAAGTCTCTGCCGCTGGGCGTGGAGACAGTCGGCAGCGGCGCCAACCGCAGCCCCCGCCGCTCCTTCCGCAAGGGCGAGCGACGGGAGCCCTCCTGGGCAGGTAGGAGCCGCATGGGGCAGCCGGGGATGTCCCTGTCCCCGTGCCGTGCCCATGACGGGTGTCCGTCTGTCCTAGACGGGGGAGAAGGCGGTGGAAGCGCCGTGCTGTGGCGGGAGTCCCAGGGCTCCCTGAACTCCTCGGCCAGCCTGGACCTGGGCTTCCTCTCCTCCGCCAGCACAGCTGCCAGCCCCTGGGCGGAGGTGAGTCCTCGCTGCGCCGGCCTCGTGCCGCCGCCGGCTGCGCTGATGGCAGCTGTCCTGTCCCGCAGGGCCATCGCAAGAGCCTGGGGGGCAACGAGGCCGAGGTCAAGCCCATGAAGTACTGCTGCGTCTACCTGCCCGACGGCACCGCCTCGCTGGCCTCCGTGCGGCCCGGCCTCTCCATCCGCAACATGCTGGCTGGGATATGCGAGAAGCGCGGCTTCAGCCTCCCGGACATCAAGGTCTACCTGGTGGGGAACGAGCAGGTATGGTGCAGCGGGGCTCCTGCCAGCAGGGCTGGTGCAGTGCAGACGTGCCAGGAGCATCCTGACGCTTTGGCTCTTGCAGAAAGCGCTGGTGCTGGACCAGGAGTGCTGTGTGCTGGCAGACCAGGAGGTGAAGCTGGAGAACAGGATAAGTTTTGAGTGAGCATCATTTTCGGGACTGATGCCCACACATGTCCAGTCCACATCATCCATCCCGACCTCCCCATGGTGCCCTGGACCCCCAGCATCTTCTTCCTCTCCGCAGGCTGGAAATCTCCTCCCTCAACAAGACCATCCGCATCACGGCCAAGTCCACCAAGCGCATCCGGGAAGCGCTGCAGCCCGTGCTGGGGAAATACGGCGTGAATGTGGAGCTGGTGCTGCTGCGGCGGGTGAGGGCTGCCAGCCAGGGCACTGTGCCGGGGGGACCAGCGGGGTGGTGGGGGCAGCGATCTGGGCTGGGCTGAGATGGGCAGCGCTGGGTGGGTGTGCTGTGTGCCAGGCAGGCCCTGGCCTGGCGGGGCTGCGGCTGGTGAGCCCTGACGCTGGTGTCACAGGCCCTCTGCCTGGCCACCTTTGCCACGTGCCGTGCCACACCGGGTGTGACACTGGCGTTCCCTGTTGCAGCAAGGTGAGCCGGCAGCCCTGGACCTGGAGAAGCTGGTTAGCACGGTGGCTGCGCAGAAACTCGTCCTGGAAACGCCAGCAGGTAACATCTGGGGACAGCCGCGTTCCCTCCCAAGCCGTGTCACTCCAACGAGCCGTGAAACCCCCCCAAGCTGTGTCCCCAGCCCATCCTGCTCATGGAGGCTGCTTTCTGCTGGCCGCGGCTCCTGCTCCCTGGGTGGGCTCTGTCCTGTCACCGGCCGGGACCGTGGCGCTGAGCATCGCTCCTCTGTACGTTGCAGACATGCGAGTGACAGAGAGTGCCGAAGCCGCGGCTGCCCCCTCCCCGCTGCGGAGCGAGGTGAGTCCAAGCTCTGCCCTGGTCGGGGAGGGGAGACGCCGCAGGCTGCAGAGGTGCCCGCGGGGAAGGTGTGCCCCATTGCAGCCCCCGCCGTGGGGCTGGGCGGGGGCAGAGGCAGGAGCAGGCTGCCATGGGCTGGGGGAGCGCTGCCTCCTTGCCCCCGCGCTGAGGCACGGCCGCTCGCCGCAGGAGGGAAGCCCGACAGGAGCCGAGCCCGACGCGCCGTGGGGGATGCCCTCCTCCTTCTCCAGGCCCCGGTCATCAGCTGCCACCAACCTGAACCGCCGCACCTACGACCTGGAAGGTGAGAGCTGGCGCGTCCAAAACCCACGGGACTGGAGCAAAACATGGGGTGAGGGGAGCAGGGTCCCTGCTGCGCTGGGGGTGGGTGCGAGGTCCCATGGGTGCAGGGTCCTGCGGAGAGGCTGCGGGTGCTGCACTCGGGGTCACATCGGGCGGAGAGGGCGGCTGAGGCGTTCGGAGCGGGTCCCAGTGCCGGGCTGAGGTGCGTGTCCTGCTTTTCCCCCAGGGCTGGTGGAGCTGCTGAACCGTGCCCAGAGCTGCCGGGCCAACGACCAGCGTGGGCTGCTCTCCAAAGAGGACCTGGTCCTGCCCGACTTCCTCCAGCTGCCGGATGACAGCACCTGCCGGGGACCGGATCAGCCCAGCACCCCTCACCCAGGCTCCGAGGGGAACGGCCACCCTGGCCCCACCGAGCCCACGCCGGCTCAGCCTGCGGTCGACCAGGAGCCCCGGTGAGCCCTGCCCCACGCTGCACCCAGAGCGTGGCACCGCCAACACTGCCCGGACCGCAGATTCGTCCACGTCCTGTCCCAAACTCGTGTCGTGTTGCTGTGAGTGGTTGAGCAGCTGCCATGCCCCTCGGTGGGGCCACATCCCGGTGCACGTCCAGGGAGTCCTGTACATAGTTTGAACCCCCGCTGCAAAGCACTTTGCAGCGTCCCACGCATGCCTGGCACTGTCCTGCCCAGTGCTTCTGCCTGCGCTGCCTGGGGCAGGGCTGCCCCTGGGCGAATCCTGCCTGCACCAGGCTGGCATGGCCCCCCCAGAAGCAGCCTTCCATCCGAGGGGCGGGCGGGATAGAGAGGACGCAGATGGACGGGGTAGCAGGGCAGGCGCCAGCCCTGGGCCCCAGTGCCATGGGCAGGCAGGGGCAGGAGAGCGTGTGGGGATGGATCAGGCCCCGTCCCAGCAGCAACAGGGGTTCCCACGGTGATACCCTGCATCGGGGGGCTGCTGAAATGGCCCCCAGGAGCACAAACCCGCAGCCCCCTGTGCTGTCCCTGCTGCGGCTGTGGGCACTCAGCCCTTGGGGCCAGGCTTGCCCTGTGCTGGAGGCGCCGGAGCAGTGCAACACCTCTGGGTGCTGAGCAGCCCAGCTTGCCCTGCGGGCTGCCGGGTTCCCAGTGCGCCCAGCCTGCCTGCGTGGCCAGAGCCGGCTGTGCCCCGCGGGTCCCCCTCCCAGGCAGCCCCGTGTCCCCAGGCCTCAGGGCAGAGACAGCCTCTGGGACAGTGGCCAGGAGCTCCCTCCATCCTCTGTGCACACCGGGCCCTTCCCGGCCCCAGCTGTGCCCAGCCATGCCCTGGGCCACTGCTCGGTCCCCACTGCCCAGCCAGAGGCAGAGGGGTGGCCCAGGGCAGCCTCCTGCCTGCCCCAGGGTGGGGGGCACAGCCAGGCCCCCAGGGCTGGCGCAGAGCCCTCGTGTGTCTGCGTGGTGCTGCTCTGTCCTGTCCGTGGTGTGAAACGGGGGGAAATAAAGAGCATTGCCTGGAAGCGCTTCCCTCTCCTTCCTTCCTGCCCCGCCGGGGAGCCACACCACACCCAGGGCAGATCTGGGGGAGGCCGGGTTGTGCTTCTAGTGGCATCGCCTCCCCTGCACACCAGTACCCCCAAAAGCCCCCCGGCGCCAGTCCCTGCATCCCTGCCGGGTGGCCACGCAGCCCCCCCAGCCGTGCCGCCCTGCCCGTGGGAAGGGGCAGTGCCAGCAGCCTGTTTTCCTGGCACCGCTGGTGGTGTAGGGGAAACCGCGGGGCTGGTAGGACTTCAGCCCCGAGCCTGTCAATGAGTGACAGCCCGGGCTGCCAGGGCCTCGGTGGGTTAATGATTGCGGGTCCTGCTGGGCAGCGGCCACCGCAGCCCCAGGCACGGGGCACGTGCGGCCACCGGCCTCCCCGCCGGCTCAGGCATGGGGTCTGTGGGGTGGTCCCAGCCTGCACCCCCTGGCTGGAGGGACCTCCGTGCCCCTTCTGTCCCGGAGAGGCAGGGCTGCTGCCGGGTGCGTAACCTAGCGAGCAGCAGGGGGTCCCCAGGCTGGCTTACCCATGGACTGTCCCCAGGCGCTGCCAGCACCCTGGGTACCTGCGGGGTCTCCCCTTGTCCCTGTTCAGGCCTTTGTGCCTGGCTTATTTGTGGGCACGGAGCTGCCAAATTACTCTGAGCCCTCGCCTAGGGGCACATCCTCGTCCCACTGCTAACGCTGATGCACGGGTGGCACTGTCCCCTCCGGATTTGGCACGGCACGAGGCGATGCAGATGAAGCTCTGCCCCCCCAGCCAGGTGCCCTGCTTGGTCCACGGGCTCCAGGCAGGACCAGGTACCCTCGTCCAGCACCACATGTGTCCCTCGGTCCCCTCGGCATGTGCTGCCAGGGTGACCCAGGCACGGGTCACACAGTGCTCCATGCCCCAGTGGGCATGGGCCAGGGCGCACTGGGTGCCCTGACACGCTCGTGGGCACCAGCCGTGTGGCACCCAACAGGACTCAGCAGTGCCGGCTCCTGGTTTCCGCCTCCCAGCCCCAGAGGAACAGAGGTGGCACAGCCATGCAGCCTCTCTGCGCCCTACTTGATGCCGGTGGCCACGCTTGGGGACCTTTGGCCCCGGCTCTCCCCTCAGCTGCTGTGGGCACGAGCTGGCTGGACACCCCGTGGGTGGATGGAAACTTGGCCGGAGGTGTGTAAATGGGGTAATGATAAACGGCATCGAGGTGGTGATGACGATAACGCTGGCACTGCTCCCCTCCTGCCCAGCCTGGCATTGCACATGCTGAGAAAATGCGGTCTCTGCAGCGCCGCTGGCACAGGCTGAGCCGGGCTGTGTGCCACCAGTGACACGGGGACCGCGCTGGTGCCTGTCCTCCCGGCAGAACCCTGCCACAATGCTGATGCAACCGTTGCCACCACCCTCGCAGCCAGGACAGCAGGGCCGGGTCCCTTGTGGCTGATGCTCGGGTGGCTGTGAGGACAGTGGATGCATACATGGCCTCACCTACAGTTCTGGAAGCACCAGGAGCAAGACCTCCTCCTCCTCCTCCTCCGCCTCTTCTCTTGCAGGGGATGGAGCACGTGCTGAAGCTATCTCAGCAGCCACCCCTCAGGACCAGGGCTCCAGCACAGCCCCAGCAGCGCAGGGGCGATGCAGAGCCTCGGGCAGGCGAGGCGGGATGCGCTGGGCGTGCTGGTGGCACTGGATCCCAGTGGCGCGTGCCCTGTCCCGCCCCAGGGCCGTGGCTGACGTGGGATGCCACGGGGTTACCCATTAACTGCAGGAATTTCTGGGGAGGAGGTGAGCAGCGAGCAGAGGCGAGGGGCAACGCTGGGCTCCTTAGACTTTGCTCTTGGCGTGCATATAAAGGGCCCTGGTGCCCCGCGGGCCACTTTGCTGGAGGGACGTGTGGATGTGGCATGAGGACATGGCACTGCCCTGAGTGCTTGGCCAGCCCCAGGTGAGCAGGGCCCCAGGGCAGGACCGGCTGCCGGTGGCCCCGATGGGGCAGGGCCTGGCTGTTCCCAGCTCCCTGCCCAGTGTCCACCAGTTGACCCCGTCCCCCGGGCTGCCTTTCCTGCGGGAGCCCTTGGGGTGGCACGGCGGCAGCTGGTGGTCAAGGGGACCGTCGGGCTCCTCAGCGGTGCCACCACTGCGCGGCTCCCCGCGGTGTTTTGGGGGGGTGGTTGTCAGAGCGGTGCAGACGTGGCTCTGCCGCGGTGACGCGTGGCCGCCTCTGCTCAGACTCCCCCGGAGCGATGCTGCCGTACCGGAGGGAGAGCCCGGCCATGTCCCGCTGCCCGGTGCGGGGAGGAAGGGTGGTGCACGGGCCTCAGTTCGCCTACTGCCCCAGCCCCCGAGGTAAGTCCCCCAGCCCTCCTCCTCCTCACCCCACAGAGCTCAGCTCCGCTTCCAAGTGCCGGGCAGGGTCCCTGCCTGGCACCCTGCAAGGACGGGGCCATAACACCGGTGCCACCTCTCCCCAGCTCTGCACAGGCTGCCGGGCGCCCACGCCTGCCCCTTTGCCGTGGGCACGGTGACTTGCCCTGACCATGGCTTCCTGTGCCCCGGCTCCCCGGGCCGGCTGGTGGAGGGCAGGGAGCGGTACGAGCTGGACGCGCTGCCCTGGCAGGGGCCCCGGCTGGGCTTGGACGAGCTGCAGAAACCAGGTGAGGCCCCCGCACCACCCCGGCGTGGAGCACCCCAACCAGAGCACCCAGCGTGGAAGGCAGCGGGGGTCCTGCCGGTGCGGAAGATGCTCGGCACCCCGGGGTGCTGGGGGCTGAGCAGAGGGAGGTGGAGGGGACCCGGGGACCGGTGGCACAGCCGGGCAGGGGGGCACACGGCCAGCGTTTAACACTCTCTCTTGTCTTGTGCAGAGCTGGGGTGCTGGGCGAGGGTCCAGTCCATCTGTGTCTCCCTTCTCAAGGTGCCCCTGATGTTTGGTTTCCTGTACCTCTTCGTCTGCTCCCTGGACGTGCTCAGCTCTGCCTTCCAGCTGGCCGGAGGTACGGCCACGGGGCACCGGGCAGCTGGCGGCACCCACCGATCCGGCACCCTGCCACTCACGCTCTCTCACAGGCAAGGTGGCTGGGGACATCTTCAAGGACAATGCCATCCTCTCCAACCCTGTGGCCGGGCTTGTGGTGGGCATCCTGGTGACTGTGCTGGTGCAGAGCTCCTCCACCTCCACCTCTATCATTGTCAGCATGGTCTCCTCAGGGCGTGAGTGTGCCCGTGGGGCTCCCTGGGACTGGACAGGGCCACCTCGAGCCAGGACAGGCAGGGCTAGCAGGTCTCTCTGTCCCCAGTGCTGGAAGTGCGCTCTGCCATCCCCATCATCATGGGCTCCAACATCGGCACCTCCGTCACCAACACCATTGTGGCCCTCATGCAGGCTGGCGACCGCAGTGAGTTCAAACGGTGAGCACTGCTCGGGGCAGAGGGAGCTCGGGGGGGCTCGGTGCTGCCCCACGCCCACACGCAGGCTCCTCCACGCAGGGCTTTCGCCGGTGCCACAGTGCACGACTGCTTCAACTGGCTGTCGGTGCTCGTCCTGCTGCCACTGGAGGTGGTGAGCGGGTACCTGCACCATGTCACCCGCCTGGTGGTGGCCACCTTCAACATCCGCAGCGGGAAGGATGCCCCCGACCTTCTGAAGATCATCACGGAGCCATTCACCAAGCTCATCATCCAGGTCTCCTTGGGCCGGCCATGCTGTCCCCACGGGTGGTGTCCTCAAGCTGGTGGTGGTCCCCCAACATTGGTGTCCCCATGCTGATGGTGATGTCCCCAGTGCTGGTGTCCCTTTGACGGTGGTTGTGTCAAAGGCTGGAAGTAGTGTCCTCATCACAGTGAAGATGTCCCCAGCCTGGGGGTGCTGCCAGCCCCCAAGTGCCCTCTCCAACGTGTTGTTGCAGCTGGACAAGTCGGTGATCACGGGCATCGCAACAGGGGACGAGAGCCAGCGCAACCGCAGCCTCATCCGCGTGTGGTGTGGCCCTGAGCTCCCCCAGGTGAGGGGCCCATGGCTGTGCTGGAGCCACCCCAAGGGGGCCGAGAGGGGTGGGGAGCTGAGAGGCTGCAGGCTGGCAGACACCCCCCCCAAACCGCCCCACGGAGGGCAGATGGGCAGGGGCTGGCCGAGGATGCTGCGGGGCCAGCCACAGCCTGCCCTCACCCTGCAGACAGCTGCCGGGGGGCTTGGGCCCCCCCCGAACTGCACGACCCCCGGCCATTGCAGCAGTAACGGCATCGAGAGCCTCCAAAACGTCACCAGGCAGAAGTGTGAGCGGGCGCGGGGGGGCCGCACGTGGGGCCGGGGGTCCGTGTGGGGCCGGGGGCACTGGGCCCGGGGCNGGGCCGGGCCGGCCCCACGCCCTCGCCCAGCCGTGCTGTGGGGCAGGCGAGCACCTCTTCACGGACACGCCGCTGCCGGACTTGGCCGTGGGGCTGGTGCTGCTGGCCGGGTCCCTCATCGTGCTCTGCACCTGCCTCATCCTCCTGGTCAAACTCCTCAACTCCCTGCTCAAGGGGCAGGTGGCCAAAGCTATCCAGAAGGTCATCAACACTGGTGAGCGAGACGGGGACCACTGTGGGACAAATGGGATGGGACCCCAGCTGCTCCAGCCCTCCCTGCCTGTCCCCTGCCACCCTCAGACCAACTCTAACCCCCATCCCTGCCTGACCCCCGTGTCCCCTGGCCCCATCCCTACCTGCTACCTACTCTGCTTATGGCTGTCATGTCCCCCTGCTGTCCACGTCCCCCTTCCCCACCCATCCTGGCCGCCAGCTTCCTGCAGCCCCAAGCCTGGCCCTCTACCCAGAATCTGGCCCCACAGATCCCTCCCCAGCACCATGTAGGAGCTTTGGGCTGCTCCCAGCTGATGTGCCCATGTCTGTGCCCATGTCCGTGTCTGTGCCCGTGCCTGTGCCATGGCAGACCTCCCACACCCGCTCAGCTGGCTCACCGGGTACTTTGCCATGGTGGTGGGTGCTGGGATGACCTTTGTGGTGCAGAGCAGCTCCGTCTTCACCTCAGCCATCACGCCCCTAATTGGTGAGTCCCAGCCCAGCCTGGTTCCCTGCCACGTGCTGGTCCCTACCCGATGGCCCATGGATGCCAGGGCGCTCAGAGATGTGCCCCCAAGGGAGAGTGTGGGGCACTGGCAGGCTATGCAATGGTATGGGGTGCCTCTCCCACAGGCTTGGGGGTGATCAGCATCGAGCGTGCCTACCCGCTGACCCTTGGCTCCAACATTGGCACCACCACCACCGCCATCCTGGCCGCCCTGGCCAGCCCAGGGGACAAGCTGGCCAGCTCCTTCCAGGTATGGACAGCTGGGTGCTGCGGGGGGACCGGGGGAAGCCTGCGTGCCCCCGTGCCCAGCCTGACAAGGATGCTGTCCCTGCAGATCGCCCTCTGCCACTTCTTCTTTAACATCTCCGGCATCCTGCTGTGGTACCCGCTGCCCTTCACCCGCCTGCCCATCCGCATGGCCAAGGCGCTGGGCGAGCGCACGGCCAAGTACCGCTGGTTCGCCGTGCTGTACCTCATCGTCTGCTTCCTCCTGCTGCCCTCCCTCATCTTCGGCATCTCCATGGCGGGCTGGCGGGTGCTGGTGGGGGTGGGTGCTCCCTTCCTCGGCCTCCTCTTCTTCGTGGGGCTGGTGAACGCGCTGCAGGCGCGCAGCCCTGGGCGCCTGCCCAAGTGGCTGCAGACCTGGGACTTCCTCCCGGCCTGGATGCACTCGCTGCAGCCACTCGACAGCCTCATCACGCGGGCCACGCTGTGCTGCACCGACCGCTGCCGCAGCCCCGAGGGCTGGGACGAGCACGAGGGCGCTGCCCGTGACAAGGCCAGGCTGGGGCTGGACAACCCTGCGCTCTCCTACCCCGAGGAGATGCCCAGCCCCGTGGCCCGGGTGGGCTCCCCCCGCCTGCCCCCGCACGGTGCCACCCGCCTCTAGCTGGCACCAGGCGCCCGGCCACCGTGCCTGTGCCCACGTTGTTTCCACTGTCCCCGCTCAGCTGGTGTCTAATAAAGGCTGAGGACCTGTGCTTGCCCCAGGTGTGTGAGACGTCGGCTCCTGCCCCTACAAGCCCTGCTGGACACCCACCATCCGCACCCATGTCCACATACCACCAACGCACAGCCTTGTGACCTGCCTGGGTGGGTGCCCGGCCCCGGGGAAGCGCCAAGCACAAAACCAGCACCGCAGGGACGTTTGCTGGCGATGCCGCAGCCAAACCCATGCTGTGCCTTGCAGCCAGCCTTTGCCCAACGAGCAGCATCTTCCTCCACCGCCCTTGTCCCCGGAGGGCTGAGCCGACAGGACGGGGTCGGTGCCACACCGCCTGGTGTCACAGCAGCGTGTTGGCGAGCTGGGGAGGTGCTGTGGGCTGGGGCTCAGCGGGATGCTGGCTCGGCACAGCACGGCAGGGCAGTGCCCCAGCCCCACGGTGGGAGCCCACCCACCCCGGTGACCCTTGAAGGAGCCCTTTAAGCATTGGCAAGAACTGCTTCTCCCACTGCCCACAGATGCTTGGGCTCCTGCCAGCGATAGCGGCCGTCCCTCCCTCCCTGCTTCCCGCCCTCCCTCCTCCCCAGGGCTGGGACGAAGCAGCTGCCGGAGCCAGCGGGGCTGCTGCGGGGCTGCCTCGGAGCCGCCGCTGGCCGCTGTGGGGACAGCACGAAGGTAGCAGGGAGAGGGACACCGGTTCAGCCCCGCCGGACCGGGTCAGCTCGGGAGCCGCAGCAGCCGGGACACCCGGGCGGTCGGCGATGGAAGGGCCAAGCGGCGAGAGGCCGCGGTGAGCGGGGCGCACGCGGCAGGGGGGCAGCCCCATGGGGATTCAGCCGCCGGAGGGGTTGGGGCCGGGCCAGCATGGAGGCCGTCGGCACCCTCCCCAACGCCTCCGGTAATGGCAGCCACACCGGCAGCCCCCCGCACTCGCCGGCGGCCACGGGGCTCATCCTTCTGGCCGTCCTCGCTGTCCTGCTGGCCACGCTGGTGGGCAACGTGCTGGTGGTGGCGGCCATCTCCACCAGCCGGGCCCTGCGCGCCCCGCAGAACCTCTTCCTGGTGTCCTTGGCCTCAGCGGACATCCTGGTGGCCATCCTCATCCTGCCCTTCTCGCTGGCCAACGAGGTGATGGGCTACTGGTATTTCGGCAGCCTGTGGTGCAGCCTCTACCTGGCGCTGGACGTGCTGCTCTGCACGGCCTCCATCGGGCACCTCTGCGCCATCAGCCTCGACCGCTACTGGGCCGTCACGCGGGCGGCCCGGCTCAACCTGCGGCGCAGCCCCGGCCGGGTGAAGGGGATGATCGGGGCGGTGTGGGCCGCGGCCACCCTGGTGGCCCTGCCGCCCCTCTTCAAGGCCCGGCCGCGGGCGCGGGAGTGCGAGCTGAGCGACGAGACGTGGTACGTGCTGGCCTCCTGCGTCGCCTCCTTCTTCGCCCCCTGCCTCGTCATGGTCACCGTCTACTGCCGCATCTACCGCGTCACCACGCGCAGGAGCGCGGCCATCCTTGCTGCCCGCCGCGGCTCAGCCCCGCGCCCCGGGGAGGCGA
>VXAL01001683.1:8128-25653 GCA_013399475.1 Chauna torquata | reverse complement strand
GCCCCGGGAGGACCCCAGCGGCAGAGGGGCCCGGGCTGCAGGCCCCCGGCCTGGCCCTGCTGCGGGGGCCCCAGCTGCGCCCCCCCAGCCTGGCTGGCGCGGGCTGCCCCGTGCCGGGGCCGTCTCCCCCCGTGGCCTCCCTTCGAGGCCTCACGCCGGGGCCATCGGGCGCGGGAGCCGAGCAGCACTGTCGTCGGGGAGGAGACCCCGGCGGGCGTCGGAGCAGAGAGGGGAGCTGGCCCCCCGGAGCTGCACTGCCTGCCGTCGTCGTCGCCGCGCTGGCCGCCTGCTACGTGAGGGACCACATGTCCAAGGGTGACTATTCCTGTGTGGTGGTGGCCTGGCTCTGCCAGCCCGGGGCGGGAGGGTGCGCTGTGCGGAGCAGAGGAGCTTGTGCCTTTTGGGGAGGGGGGCGTGGGGGTCTCTCCCTGAAGAAGGAGCCTGCCTGCTGGGGCTGGCCTGGGAAGCTCTTCTGGGAAAGCATTGTCCGTCCCTAGCCCAGAGGCGCACTGATCCATGGTGCATCCCCAAGCTTTTCTGTAGTACGAAGATAGTGATCCTCACATTCGCCACCAAGGTAAAATAGCCTGCGCTCGTTAGCTGCACCCTGGGCACAGGCCCTGCATCTCGGAGCACTGCAGGGCTCTGTCTCAGCAGGACCAGTCACCTGGTCACGCTGGGCGTGGGGGCATTGGCAGTGGTTTGTGTGCACCCGTCATGCCACAGGACATGTTCTTTGCTTCATCTCTTCAACGGTTTTGTGATGTGTGTGGAGAGGACCTGGCTCCCTGTCAGTGTGGGTGAGGGAAGCTGGCAGGAGAGGGTTTGAGCTGCACTGAGTGGCAGGGTACGTGTTCTCCAAAGGGTCAGATCTCCCCAGTCCTCTGCTCTGAGTGGAGAACATGTCAGGCACGTACAAGCTGAGTGGTTTCCTACGTCCAGCCTCCGTGGGAAGTAAGTGCTTGGTGGGTGGCACAAGCGCTTGTTGCCGCAGCACTAGGTTTGGGTCTTGGAAGGCTGACGTGTGTGTCTGAGCTGAAGCATACGGGATAGTCCCGGTGATTTGCTCGGACAAGTTGCATGCTTTTGGGTTGATGTGTAACTATAGGTTTGCGCCACAGCAAGTCCTCTGCTCAGCGCTGATGGAGCATTTTGTGGTTGGAGGACTCGGGGTGTTGTCCTACACTTGGGCCTCTCCACCCAAGGCCAGGAGGCCGTTAGTGTTACCTGCCGCAGCCCAGGAGTCCGAGTGGCCTCGTCAGTGTAATCGGACGAGGTGCTGTTGGAGCCTAGACCCACTTGCTGCTCAGCTGTCTGCCAGGCGCACAAGGCCAGGGTAGCACATAAACCCTGGTCCTTTGCTGGTCGAGGTCAGGATCCAGGATTGGTCCAAGCTCTCTCTGTAAGAGGAGGTGGTGCACAAGGTGTTTCCCTTCTTGCTGCAGCTGCAGTGCCTTTGTCATGAGCCACTGCTCGCAGCTCAGGTCTTGGTGGCAGCAAGCACGTCAGCTGGCATGAGTGCAGGCCTGGGACAAGAAGGGCTGTGACTTCAGATCAGGACTCTCACTCAGTAGTTTCAGGCACGTCAGAGATCGGTTCGGTTTCCCCATGAGTAATGTGCAGACTGCTGGGCTGGGCTGTTTGGTTGGAGGCTTCACTGTCATTGTGGGGAATCTTGTATAATTAGTGCTTAGGAAAGGGCTGCGAGACCAAGGCCTGGCTTTGTTGGAGGAGCCAGTTTGTAGACTGGTTGGCATGTGGCCCGCTCAGAGCCGGGCAGCTGCGTGGCTGTGACCGCAGCAAGAGATGACAGAGCCACGAGTGCCCCGAGCCCCGCAAGCAGGAAGGCAGAGGAGGGGAAGGACCCTCTCCGGGCCCCGCGGCTGGCCAGGCTGCTTGTCACCAGCCTGCGGAGCACAGCTGGAGCTCTCTGCTCAGCAGCCTTCTGCAGAGCTCGGTGAGCTGGGCCCCGCGTCAGAGAACCTTCCCTTTGCCTTCCCCTCGCTCTGCGTGTGGCTTTGGGGAAGCCCTGCGTTGCTCTTCAGGAGCTGGGAGGGACGCTGCACTGGCCCTGAGCGCTGGAGTGTGGCTGGAGGCTCGGTAACCCAGACACCAGAAGTCGTTCGGCCCCAGCTGCCCGGAGTTTACCCAGTGCCTCGCGCAGGGTGAGCAGCCCGTGCTGCAGCCGGTGCGGCTGCAGGTCCCCGCTGCGGCGCTCGGGGCAGCGAGCAGTGGATGGCCACGTCAGCGCGCCCACTGCTCCTCTCCAACACGCTCGGCCTGGTGAGTTGCCTTTGGCAGCAGGCTGCCGCGGTGGATCTGCAGCGCCCCTGATCTCAGCTTTCCTCATAAGACCACGAGCAGTTGTGCGGGGAAGCTCTCGGTTCGTATGCCTGTCTGCACCAGTGGCATCCATCAGCCACAACAGCTGCCTGCAGCATGCTGAGTGCCACTACCTGCTCGTCCTGAAGCAGCAGAGGAAACGTTGAGGTTTGTGGTGCTGCTCGAACCTCCGCAGCTGGTGCACAGAAAACTGGCTGCTAGGGTGAACTGTAATCATTGCCTCCTGTCTGATTGCGGCTGTTCGTTAGTGCCCTGAGAGGGGCCGTGCCGCAGGGCCACGGGGAAGGGGCGCGCAGGACAGAGCCGTGTCTTCTGGTGCTGCTGCCTAAGGAGACAGGTTAAAGATGCAAGGCAGAAGGCTGAGCTGCAGGCACAGATGAGTTGAAGAGGCCAAAAGAGGCACAAAGTGTTGGGGAGAGGGCAGAAAGCACCTGAAGGCTGGTAAGAACTGGGGAGGATTGTCCCCGCTTCCCAAACGTCCTGGTACAGCTCTGTGTGCAGCGCTCATTTTGAAGAAGTGCTGCAGCAGCTCTGTGCTCAGAGGTGAGCGATTTGTCAGAGGCTGCAGCACCCCTCATCCGGGTGGTGTCAGCGCAAGGAGCTGGGAGCTCAGCTTGCAACAGGTGCTGCTCGAGGGGAAAAGGAACCCCTCAGAGGTCGTGTGGTGACTGACAGAACTTCTCTCGGGGGACTGTCTTGTTTTGCAATAGTGCCAGAGGAGGCAGAGCTGGGGTGTTGTCCTTACCCCTTCCAGCCAGGAGGTGTCCCTCTTCTCCTTCAGTAGGTGCTCGCTGGGCTGGTGGTGGTGGGAAACCCCTGGCTGAAGCTGTGACTGCCTCAGGTGACAGTGCCAGCTACCCTGTAATGCCTGCTGGACCCAGGAGCCCACAGTTGGCAGGGTTTGCTGCAAACACAGGAGAAGTCTTTGTTTCTCCAGTTGTTCGCACAGTTGTTCCCTCGCTGCAGTCCTACAGGAGCAGGAGGCTGCTGCTGGCTTGCCCGCGCCGCAGGTGCCCCAGCAGGACGCTTTCCCCTCCACTCCAGCCCAAGCCTTCTGCCAGGCCCCTCCGGTAGCACCTTGCGAGCCAGGCATTTGTGAGGGGAGGCAATTTCCTGCAGACAGGGTGATCTCGGGCAGGCTGGAAGAGACGAGGCTCCCAGGGAGGAGCAATTCACATCCTTCGCTGTGTCCGCGGAGGTGCTGCCCAGGGGATCTCTCGTGTTACGAGGCAGCGTGCAGGGAGTTGCTGTTTCTGCTGGCTGAATATCTGTGCTTGGGCTAGGAGAGACGAGGCAGGGATTTGTGCAACCAGGCCGGGGATTCAGCTGGCTCACAGGTGCCCTGCTTGTGAGCCCATTCCTGGGCCTCTTGCCTACATTGTGAGAACTGCTGTTCAGTCCTGTCTTCCCCAGAACCTAGCACCAGGGCTTCCAGGACGGCTGCGGTAAGTCAGCAAGCAAGCAGTTTCAGAGCAGCCAGCTTGCAGAAATAAATCCTTCCTAACCTGTGTTGTTTGATGCTGGAAGCACAGGCCCTGCCTTCTCTGCTGCGGTGGCCTGTGCCACCTCTGGATTATTACACATGCTTGTGTGTTTGGCTCCTAACCCGTTTCCTCTTCTTTGTCTAATTTCAGAAGATGCTCTGCTGGAAGCTGCAAGGATCAACAATGTTTCGGAAGTCAACAGGTGAGCAGCTTTTAGAGATGTATGACAGAACGCTGCTGCCACGGGGGGAAGATCGGGAAGCTCTGTCAGCACGTGGGGAAGGGGCGGGCTCATCCCTGTTACTGCTGTGACTCTGCACGTGTTTGTGTTTGGGCGTGCACGCGGCACTGTGCTTGCGGTAGGGCAACAGGGGCTGGGCGCTCACCAGATGGGAAGAGGGCCAGAAGGAACTGCGAGCACTGCTCCCAGTGAATTGGAAGGTGGATCACAGATTGCTGTGCTGCTTGAGAAGTCAATGCAGTGAGTCCGTGCATTGCAGCATGGTGTGGACGTACCCCTCTAGGCCAGAAGCAGCAGAGCCGTGTTTGTGTGGGTCTGTCTCTGAACTAACAGCTCCCACAGGCTCCTCAGATGGAGCAAAATCCTGTCCAGCCAGGTCCCACTGCACTTCGGTCCTGGGGAGCTCCGGTCTGCCTCTGCCCCCCAAGCCAGTGCATCGGGGAAGTGGCCATGGTCAGTGACCAAGCCAACACTTGCCCGTCAGAGAGTGGAGCATCTCCAGAGCTGGCTACTCCTAACCCAGAGACAACAGGCCTCCAGCGCTCTTGCTGACATTGTTGCTGTTGGCCATGCTTGCCTCTTTCAGGGCTGTGCTGTGGCATCACTCAGGAGCTATCTGGAAGTGTTAAATTCACTGGAGTGTTAACAAACAGCACTTTTCTCTCTGCCCATTGAGCCTTCGTGTGGCTGTGGCTCTGGGCAGCGACTTTCATTGGCTCAAGTAGTTGCCAGGACAGTTTGTGAGCAGCAGGGATGAAATGCTGGCAGAACAGTGCTGACCTCATCTGCTCTAAGTGCCAGGACTGAGTCTGGAGCTGTCTGGGGGAAACAAGTGTCCTGAAAACACAGGGTGGACTGAAATGTCTGAGAACCAGGTGGAACTTCTTGTCCAGCAGAGCTTGGCTGTCCTGCCTGGTCTCTGTCAGTAACGCAGTGGTGCCGAGGTCTCCCACTCCTCAGACGGCTGCCCTGAACCAGCACAGAGAGAAGATTTTTTGGCAGCCTGGAAGCTTGCAAAGGATGGGAGCAGACATTGCTGCTCTCCTGTGCTCACCACACCCAGTGTCCCATGTTTCTCTTTGGCCTCTCCCACCCAGTGCAGGCTTCCAGGGAGCTCTGTGCTAGGAGCTGCGGTTTGTGCATCCTCCTGCGGCAAGGGAGGAGAGCCCTCCTGGCCCGCAGCCAGAGGATGCTCCTTCCAATCTCTGGGAGCTCAGAGGAAGCAGCCTGGCTCTGCTGCACCCCGGGGCTGAGATCTGGTCTGGATCAAGGGCCGAAGAGGATATTGGTGTGCAGCTAATTGGCACATGTGTTCTGCTGCTTGTAATTGCAGGAAGCTGCTGCTTAGCGATGTCTGGGTGATTTGTGAGCCTGGTCAGGCAGAGCAGCGACAGGGATGCTCTGTGCTCCCCCTGATTAGGGAAGGGCTACAGCTGTACACAGTCCAGCTGTGCTGCATGTTCACAGCCTCTGACTTTGTTTCCATGCTTTTTTCTTCCGATCCCACTCCCACAACCTGTTCTTTGGGAAGCTGCCTCCACCCTGCAGCACCCTGTGTTGGAAGCTCCCTGCCTGGCTCTGCCTGACACATGCCCCTCACCGACAGGCATGAGATGGGGCTGTGGAAAGTGCCGACTCTCTCCGTGCTCCAGGCAGCTTCAGCCCTGGCTTTACAACAGAGTCCAGCAGCCCGAAACCTTCACGTGCTGCTGGCGTGTGCCTTGAGCTTACAGAGGAGGCATGAACAGAGTTGCATTAGGGGCTCTTGCTCTTGCCACCTGCAGGGAGTAAAGCCCAGGTTCGGCAGTAGCTAGGTAGGAGCGTGACATTCAGCTGAGCGGCGTGGGCTGCACCCAGGAGAGGGCAGCACCATCCATGCAAACACCCTGCTGTTGCACATACTCTGGAAAGCGCTGCCCCCCTGCCTGCTTTCCCCTCTGCAACAGAGCCCAGGCTAGTCCGTGCAGCTTGCTGGAGGTGAGTTACAAAAGGGGAGGCTGGCGTGATAGAGCTTTCTAATATAGCGTTAGACTCATTTAAACTTAAATCTCTCCCATGGCCTCATGTCTTGGTATAATAACTTAAAGGCACTGAAAAGCCGGCGGTATGGCAGGGCTGAACTGCACACTGTCTTGCTCAGGCGATTCAAGACACATGTTCTCTGCTGTTCAGCAACCTGTCTCATTAGGCAGTGCCAGGAAAGCTGAGCAGAGTCATGTTGTTGCCAGCGCTGTGGAGCAGTTACTGATGTTGTTCAGTTCTCCAGCCTTTTGGCTTGAAGACTATTAGAAAAAAAACAGCCAGATGTTAATAATTCTCCAGACCACGTTCTCTGGTACATGCTCTCCTCATCTGCTGCTAGGGACTTGTTTTTCCTTGCTGCAGAAATTGGGAAGCTGGCCTTTTTGAGGTGCCTTGTTCAGCTGACTGCTTGTCCCTGACCCTTTACGCGTTAAAACATCGTAACTACAACAACTAGTAACATGTATTGTGGTCTGAAGTGTAGAAGATGGATGTGTGAGAGAGGGTAGTGTGAGGGACAAAAACAAAGGTTTTGAAACCATGAGTTAAGTCATAGTTGTGCTTAACTGCAGAGGAAAAACAGGGTAGGTAGAAGCTCCAAGGCCGTTTGGAGCAAAGGCTGCACTATACAGCAGAGAACTGCAGAGCTTTTAGGATAACTGTTCCTTATCCCAACAGAGTTCTGTGTTTTCTGCTAGAAGAAAGTGACTCCCTTCATTGCCCTAACGGTCATCTGTAGGATGGTCTCAAACTTGAGTTTGAGAACCACCACAGAGGATTTGAATGCCAGCAAGCATAACCAATAGCTGGTTCCTGCAATGAACAGTAGTAAAAGAATGGGAGTGTAGAGACCCAGGCATGCATGGCCTTACTGGTCTGTCTCTTGAGGTTGTGTTCCCTGACAAGTGTGATGGTGACCCAGTGCAGTGAATAGTGAAACAATTTTGCTTGTAGGAGTTAAAGTAATGGGGAGTGGAGAGGTTGTGTGCATGGGGACTTTAGAAATGCACACAATTTAAGTGCACAGGGGCAGGGTACGCGGTGTGGAAGATGGAGGAGCAGGAGCGGTATCATCAGAATCATCAACCAGAGAAGATGCTGGCTTTTTGGAGGCTGGCTCTTCAGGGCAGGTCACCCTTCCAGAAGATCTCATGCACTGCATCTTGGAGTGTATATCTTCTTGCTGTCTCTGAGTGTTCTCGCTGCCTCTTCCTGAGTATTTACATCTCATCATCGTATTCCTCAAATTAGTTGAGGTCAATCACATCAACTGAGCAGGAGGGTCAGAAAATGGGATAATGGCAAAGGTTAGAGGAGTCCAACATCAGCTACAGAACTCCTAAACAAGGTATGGAGAAGCAACAGGCAGCAGAGCACTGCTGTATAATAAATACTTCTCTGTGTGTAAGGAAGTGGATGACTGCTCTATTTATGCTGTGCTAAGGAGCTCACATTTCACAAGACTATAGGCAAACATGCTGCCTTGTTCCAGCAGCCAGGATGTGAATGGAGGTGGAAAATAAGTGATACAGCCGTACAAAATCAAATGCATTTGCTCTTGGAAGCCAGGCTGTCCTAAACCTGTCCAGATCTTTTGTCTAGGAACCTGAAGAACTGCAGGCAGAAACCAAGGAGGTCTAGGCTGTAGGGACTGAAATAAGGGTCTGTGTCAGGGACCCTTCGGCAGCGCATGAGAGGCAAGGTCTGGCTGTGCCAAAGGGCTGGTTAGAGGCTGTGCCGCTGCACTAACGTGTCTCTGAGTTTGAGCTGGGATGCTTGCTTCTGAAGCAGAAACCATGAGAAGCCAGCTGGAGGGCAGGCCGCGTACAGCACCCCCAGGACTCCCCAGCTTCCAGTTCAGGGGTGGCTCAAAGCCCGGCCATCTGAGCCCCACTCACCAGCACTGTGCAGACCGCCTGGTTTGAAAGGCTTTCTGTGGATCCTTTCTTGCTGTTGAGCTGCTAGATGGCGGGAGTGATGAGATGGACGTGAGGAGTGTTAGTTCAGCTGGTAGCTAGAAGTTTCTGTCAGGCTTGGAAAGATGAAAGTTATGAATATCAGCAATGAATGGGAGGCTTATGTTCAAGGGAATTTCTGGTTATTCCAACCAGAAACTTTTTCCTTGGTTAAGGATGAATAGGCCTTTCAAACGTATCAGACCTCACACTAATACACACATTAGTATTGCTGCAGGAAGAATCACATGTCCAAAGGCTGGATCTAGCCTGTGAGCCACGCGCTCTCCCGTTCCCCCTGTCTACTCTCAGCTCCCAGACAGGTTTTCTCATCTTCAGCCACTTGTTAAATGTGAGAAACCAGTCTGATTTTTGTATCAAGGTCAAGGAACGTGTTAACTTTTGAGACCATTCCCCTTGGAGCGTGCGGCAAGCCAGCTATTCCCTTCAAGCCCTTCCTGCTGTTAGCTAGTACAGAAGATAACACCTAATTAGTGTGGATAGTTTAATTTGCCTCAACCTCAGTTGTTCCGTGCATTTGGAGGGAAAGCAAAAAGCAAAGCCATAAAGAATTACTGCCTCAATCCTGCTTGTGTTTATATTCAGTATTAATATTGATTCTCTGTGTTCCAGCTTTGTTTCTTAATAAGCCACCCACAAAAGTGCAGGCTTACAGCTGAGTTTCCTCGCCACATAAATATGATGGAACAGCGTTCTCATAAGCACTGTACGACTGTGACTCATGGAAACACAGCGCGTATGTCAGACGGCCGTTATCAAGCTCATTCATAACAGCAGGCAGCCACCCAAATCTGCATGTTAATGAGATCTGGAGATGACCAGGCGCTCTCCTGCTCTCAGAGGGATCCAGCCAGACATGGTGGTGAGGCAGGAAGCTCTGTGTCAGCTGCTGCAGCTGCTTCTGCTCTCTCCAGACTGGTTTTTTAGGTGAGGGCTTGCAGTTGCAGAAGCAGCTAAGTTGAGCTTGATGACTCCAAATGGCGCTCTCTCCTTTTGGTCAAGCAGCCGAGAAGTCTCTGACTCATCGTTGCACCACCTCCTCCCAGGCTGTCTACACTTCTCCCTTGTTTTGTAGGCTACAAAGCTCATCAAGCAAGTTTCCTTCTGTGGCACAAGGGGTTTGGCCCAGCCTGGGCTCCTGGCCGTAGCAGCATTGCACCTGATAAAGGGTCCTAATCCCAAAGGCCAGAGCACCCCACTCTGCCCAGTGGGAGGAGGGTGGCCCCGGTCTGTTATCAGCCTCGCTGTCCCCTGCTTCCAGTCCTCTGCCATAGGAGCACGGCGTGCTGAGCATGACATCTCCACTTGCTGTCACAGGATTGCTGCAAAGGGCTGCCTGTGGGCTCTGTGCTCCAGAGGTGTTCATTCCCAACACGGGTACGGTTCAGATCGGTCACAGAAACACTGAAGTATGTGGGATGTACTCCAGGGCATGGGGCTTGTACGGAATGTGTGCTGGCAGGACCAGACTTGTTTCCCCACCATGAAAGCACTGGCCCCAGGGCACACACCGTCATGCTGTTTGGCCTGAGTCTTTCCTTACTATTGGGAAAAGGTGAAATCTGAGGCTATGGTCAGCTGCAGGAGACTGAGCTGAAGGTGCGTTAGTTGCTGCACTCCCCCAGCTGTGCAGTCATGGTGGTGATTTGCTTTCTAATCTCTTCTATACCTGGCATGGTGCTGAGATGTGCTGGAAAAAGAGGCTGTTCTTGTAGAAGGCTGCTCGCCCGTTCTGCTCTGGGCACGTGTGTCGTGGAAGGAGCTGCGCAGTCCTCCCAGCTAGACCAGACTGGTATTCACCCTTGTCTTTTATGCCTTTTGCGTCATTATGGCTAAATTGCTGGGAGGAGCTGAGTTAAGCTGCCAGGACTGCAGTAGATCTGTGAAGACAAGCCTGTTTCTAGGTAAAATGGATTCTGCCCATGGACATTGCAGTCATCTCCCTTTCGGTTCTCCGGTGCAGGGGCTGGGCTGGGAGCTCAGCAGCACCTGTTGTGTGTTCCCCATCTCCAGACGCTATTCTGTGCTTGGGTACATTAAAGAAATTTAGAAACTGCTTGTGAAATCACAGACTGGGCTGTAGTGAGTCAGGCTTTGGTTACCATCTTGGAGCAACACCCTCTTCACTCCAGGGATGGATTTCTGGAATTCCCTTGTCTGAACTGAGCCCAGATCAGAGCTGAACATGAGCTGCCAAAGCGGTTTGCATCAGAGCTCCCTGGGGCTCAGCCGTGTTGGTGGATTTGCTCTCTGGACCTGGCAGTCCCGTTCCTGCCCTCACCGCGCACAGACCCAGAGTGCGCGTGGAGTTCTGCGGTCCCAGCCACTGTCCTGAGCTCCAGGTTCGCGCCTGCGGCAGGGAAAGCAGCTGATCACGGGACGGAGCCGTGGGGGAGGATGTGGGCCCTTACGGGCGCAGATGTCCCATCTCATACCTGTTCCAGAATAGTTAGCAACGCTGCAAATATCTTACATGGAGCCTTACGCTGGAGGGACACCTGAGTGCTTTGTAAACGTAGGAGCTGTGTCCGCGGCTGCTGAAGCGTGCCTGCCTCTGCCCAGGAGCAAAGGCCCCCGTCACCGCCAGGTGTGCACCTTATTTTCTGTCCTAAGCAGCTGTGAAACGGTGGTGGCAGTGGTGGCAGTATGGGAGCGCTGGAGACAGAGTTGGAAGATTATTTATAATGACATTTATTTCCATTGCTATACACTTTATATTACACTGTCTATTTACCCTCACTGGGCCTGTATTTGTTAGTATATGTCTGGGTTAATGGACACCTGAGTTCTTTAGCATAAACATTTTTTTTTCCTTTAAGTGTTCCCTTTAATCTTTTCTCACAATGCATGGACCAAATTATGCAGTACTTTGTTTCAGTGGAAGATTTGACTGGTTATTGAGTTTGATTTGGCTCGTGGCCTCAGGGACTTGGAGCAGATACAACAGCTCAGATTTCTTCACTTTGGCTATGAGATGTCGTAGCAGGCTTGTATGCACTTTGCTTTCCCCTGCTGGATAGCTGAGAAACTGAGAGGGGACAGCAGGAGGGCAGGTTTCACAAACAAGGCAGTGGGGACTGAGAAGGAAAGACGGGAAATGAACTGGTGTCGCCAATTAGTTTCTCGCTGGGTTTGCAGGGTGTTTTGCTTTGACACTTCCTGTGTAGTGGTATTTTTTCATGCTTATTGTTGTATTTTGACCATAAAATCTCCCAGGACTGATCACGTTTGCATACTGAGTCATAAGACCGATCTTTGCAGTCAGCGTCCCACCAGCCAGCCGCAAGAGACAGAAGATCTCATGCCTCTCTCCAAAACAGCTTTAAACCCTTTACTGTGCCCAGATCCCTCTCTCTGGAAGCAGACACTGTCTCATCTGGCACAGCTGGATGCGTGGTGGTTTCTGATGTGTGGAATGCATCTGGTAGCCATCACAGAGTTAATTCCAATTACAGTACGTGTTTATCATTCTGGCAGCAGCGGGGCAGAGCGCAGGATAGCTTCCGTGGGAGGGAGACCGCCGGCAGCTCTGAGCTCGGCGGGGCCGTGGCCGCGACGGAAGGGCCGTCGGCAGGCGTGGAGGAGGCCGGTGCAGCCGTGAGTGCTGGGAACAAACAGCGGGCGCTTACGGCGCGGCCCTCGGCACCGGAGCCAGGGAGCGCCCAGGGGCGCGTTCAGGCAGCAGGTTTAAAACAAACGCAGAGTGCTTTCTTACGCAGCACACAAATAGAGTGTGAAACTTGCTGGATGCTAGGGAGTCCGAAACTTACTTCAGTTCAGGAAGAGACCGTGCGGGTTCGTACAGAGTAGGCCTAGCAGGTAACCACGTTAGCCGCAGTGTCACCTCCAGCTCAGAAACCAGCGTGTTGCTGACTGCCAGAAGTGACTATGAGACGTTCAAATCCGTCTGCAAATGGTGATTATTACGTTCCTTCCCCAGCTATCTGCTGCTGGCCCCTGCCAGACAGGCTATTAGGCTGATACAGTATTTTTCCCAACGCACAGCTTAGCTATTGATATGGGGAGTCAGCTGTGAACCAGGTCTCCTTTAGGTGAGGCTCCCTAAAGGCAGTGATGCCAGCCGTAGCACACCATAGCTCGTAGGGCAGCCAGCACCGCTGAACTCCTGCCCTTCCCAGTTCCCTGGGCAGCAGCAACAGGCAGCGTGCGCACGTCCCAGTGCTTTTCTCTCTCTCAGCCTGAAGGAACCGCTGCTCTGGAAAGCAAACTCTACTAGTAGTGCTGGAGCACCTGACGGGCAGCGTAGGGATGGGATGAGGACCAGCATCTTGCGCTGTGTCTGTATCAGTTTTCTTCCACTCGCCTTGCGCTGCTCTGGCTTTCCCCGTTGTGTGCATTCTGCAGTGCTTTCGCACACCCTTTGTGTCCTCAGGCAGCCCCACGCTCCTCTGACAGTTCAGTTTCCCTTCAGAAATCCAGATTTATAAGAGCTTCCCTCCAATTTTGGAATTTTTTTTCCACGATCTTCTCCTTGGCCACCTGCCTCCCCACCAGCCCTGTTCGTGCTGCCTGGGCAGGGGGCACCAGCTCCTCTGGGAGCAGCTGCCTGCCTCCTTCCCTTCCCTTCCCTTCCCTTCCCTTCCCTTCCCTTCCCAAGCAGTGCCTGAGCCATCTCGCCAGCCCTGCCTGACGTTCTGTGGGTTCACGTGTGTTTACGAAGCACTGCAATGTGTTACCAGCCCTGAGATGGCCATGCAGGGGTTGAAGCAGACATGACCCGTCTCAAGGAGGAACAGCAGCGAGATCAAAGGCTTTTCAGCAGCTCGCCTAGTGCTCCTCACCGGGCAGATCCTTTCTCCGGCCTTTAGTAGGGAGCTGTGCTTTCATGTTGGGAGATGCTGTTGGCTTTGGATGTTTTTCTTCCCTCCCTCCCTCCTCTGCAAAGCCGAGGGCAGGTCCCAGGAGGGTGAGCACTTCTTAGGGTGTCACCCACCCCTGCAGTTAAACAGTGACATATTGGGGAAGGGGTGGGGGAGATGTTTAAGTGGCTGAGAGAAACAGAAGCTATTGTTGTTGCAAAAGTTCAAGTTTCCAGCTTCCTCTTCCTCCACCTGTCAGGAGGGCGAGCTCGGCATGCTCCCGGCACTGAGCACAAACTCAAACATGCCCTCTGGGCTCGGCTGTGAGCGCGGTGTCACTGAGTTAGTCACCCAGAACCCCGGCAGCGGGGTGAATAGGAGGCACATCTGTCTGGGGGCAGCGGGGGGAGAAGGCACGTCGCCACGCCGCAGCGACTCGGGCTCTTTCACTTCTGGGCGGATCAAAGTGCTGAAGCTTTAGGAGCTGCTGTCTCGAGGCAAAATAGCGCAGGCTCACAAAGCAGTGTGTGTCACTCTCCGGAGGCTCCTCCAGCAAATTCCAGAGCACCTGGTAATGTTCTGCTGGCTCTTTCACATCCTCCTTTTATTTTCAGAGAAATCGTCAATCTGCACGTTGCCCGCATTGCTGCCCTCGAAGCTGGGGCTCGGTGGGCCCAGGGCCACCTGTCGAGGACTAGAACCCAGAGTCGCTATTGCTTGCTCGCAGGATCTCTAACCGTTAGAAATCTGTCAGGAAAAGCTGCTTGCACAGAATACTCCTGGAGAAGCAGCCAAGCTTTCTGCCCTAAAATTGTGACTGAAATCCTTAAGATACACACATGCCAACAAACAAACAACAGAAGAAGCACCTTGCTCTGCATCAGAACCATGTTTTCATTCCACCAGTGTTGTTTTAGTGACTGGGTCTTTGTGGTTCCTGCTGCGGGCGAGGACAAGCTTGTCTTTTAGAAACACTGAAAATGGTGCTAAGAGAGCTACATATATACACATGAGAAACTGCTTAGTAGGTAAGAGTGAGTGTCCTGGATCTTATTTGGTTAAAATGTGGATAAACATCCTAAACATTGATCGGAGGAGTTTATTTAATTAAAAAAAATACTCCTGCTGGTAAATACATTTGGCTGTCTAGGATCTGAGCAGTGGTCGTCACTTTATCGATTGTCATATCATTAAATCAGGCGGGGAAAAAATTAATGATAGGCTTGAAGACCCTGAACATAAAGTTCAGTTGTCTAGAAAACCTGTTAAGTTGCTGAGCATCTTGCAATGATTTAAAAAAAAAATCAGGCTCCTAAATGAAATGTCAATGCATATTATGCTAGATGATCTGATGCTAGTAATTCTCTCCACTAGGCTTGGTCATGTGGCATTCCAGATGCTTACGATTATCTGGATTCCTGAATGGAAAACTACCTAATTAATTCTAATATCTTAGCTCCGAGCCTGTAATCAAATCCTGCAGCAGAGACTCCAGCATCCTTCCTGTTGGATGCACTATGTTTTAACAGGTTTGACTGCCGGACTAAGATCTTATTTAATTTTTTTTTAAATCTGAGAATGAAGATAATTCATTGTTCAATATGCGCTTCCAAAAAGTGCATAGAGAGAAAAAGCTTTTCAGTGAGCTAAAATGTAGTTTTCAGTGTCTCCGAAGCACTTTAAGGTTGCCATCCTGTCCTCTGCCTCATCAGAGATGCACACAGTGAAATGTTTAGCTGCAATTCACTGTCATGAGGGAGTTAATGTTAAACTGCACAATATATGGAAGTGAAAACAAGCTTTTGCAGCAGAGCGACCCAGTGGGTGGTGGAAGGCGACCGGGAAGGTCTGTTTGTGGCTCTGTTGCTAAATCATACCAATACCATGGTCAAGTCGGTGAACGCAAAGGGGGCTAACACTTCGTGGATTATGTTCGTGGCACCCCCCAAAGACATCAGCAAGCGGTAGGTGTTGGGCCGCGAGGTTTTAGCTGTCAGGCAAGTTACAGGCCTGCAGGGCTGCAGCCACCGCAATACCTGCCTGGCTGATTCTCCCGTCCCTCAAGAGGTTTCATATCTTGCTTCCCTGTTCCTCTCCTGGGTTCCCGTCAGGCTTTCTCTCTGTTGCATTAATATTTTACTTTCTTCTATTTGCTGGATTTTATGTGGCCTATTAGACTGTCAAATTGACACACTGTAGAAAAGGGATGAGGTGAAAGTTGCTGCATTCAAAGTACTTTGAAATGGCCAAGTAAATATAACAAAATTCAGACGTAACTTCTGCATGACCTTCCGTACCACGCTGAGAGCAGTGTGAGGTGACCGGGCATCATGATGGCCATAAAAGAGATTTTTCAAAGGGCCTGAGGTGGGGTGGATGGGAGACGGTGAGATCTCTATGTGGGGTTCCCCTGCCTCTTGCTGGGTTTGGCCTCCAGGCCGCCCTCGTGCAGCGGGAGCGGCTCCTCCCGATCTCCAGGGCAGGCTGGCCGGTGCGGCCGCGATAACCTCGCGCTGCTGGGGCGAACGCTTTTGTCTGAAGGAGCAGCCTTCTGTGCCTGCGCGGAGGGCGCAGTGCGCAAGGTGGCACAGATGGAGCCGCGGTGTGGATTTCTGCTGCAGGCAGCATCCCTCCGAGCTAGAGCACGTAATTGCTGTGACCTGCAGTGGCTGTGGATCCGAGTCCGACTTGCTTATCTCTGTTGTGAGTGCAAACACTGGCTGTATGCATAGCTGCAACGGGAGCTGATCACTGAAGATAGCGATCTGCCCAGCATACAGGCGGCCATCATCTGTGTATCTAGACCTGTCCTAGATCTGTTACAGGGTCAGAAAGCTTTGTGGCTGCACATGAGTATTTTTCCTTTGACTAACTTGCTGTCTGAGAGTGCTCTTCGTGCATCAGAGCTGGAAGCACACTTGTTTTCGGTGATTAGGTACCAGAAGAAGGGGGAAGCGAAAGGACGTGTCCCCGGGGGAGCCGAGACTGGTCCTGTGCGGCACCTCAGAGTGTAGTTTGCAGGACCACTTGGTAATGCAGGAGCTGAAACCTGCCTGGAGTTAGTGATGTGCACGTGTGTAGCATGGATCTGGTAAGCATTCTGTGTGAAAGTTTGTTCCCCTGCTACCATGTAGTATCAAGTATCAAACTTTTATGGAGCAAGGGACTGTCGTTTACCTGCCAAATAGCTCTTTATCATTAAGCTTTTAATTGTAACCCTGGTAAAGAAAACATAACTCTTCTGTTGGTGCTGTGGATCATTTACAGAGATGGTGGCCTTCTGAGCCATGCTCGGGAGCCACAACTAAAGGCTGCCAGTTGCTATTTTAGCTCTTGCAGTGCTACCAAATTTCAGTGGGGACACCTTTCCTCCCTGGGCTCAGGGCCTGTTACAGGCTCCGGACTTACTTGTTACGGTGCTGTGGGATCTCGGTTCTAGAACCTGCTGAGCGGTTCGGAGCACGTGGTACCTCTCCTGCCAAAAAAGGATGGTGCAAGTTACTCATCGGTACCCACTGATCTGCATACCATGCCTCCACTGGAGCCAGAAGAGTTACCTGACTTGCCTGCCTGCAGAGCTTGGCTGGAGTCCTCTGGCTGTTGTCTCCCAGGCTCTCCTGCTTCTGGGGTCGCGTTCTAATAGGGTACAGAGTGTTCAAAAGCTACAGCTGGAGGGGAGCAGAGATGACCCGTTTTTAGGCATCTAATTTGGATGACAGTTACCTGGTTTCTCATGTCAGCAGCTATGTTCAAGTCGTGAGCCAAAGCTTAGGCATTGGTATTGCTGCTTGGAAATAACTTTAGGGTTATGGAATATGTTTGTTCCTTGGGATAAGTTTTTAGTGAAACCACTGTGAGGATTTTTGACCAGGTGGAGGAAGGCTTGCATAGACCTGGTGTACAGCTGTGGATGTGTGCTAGGCAGAAGCATCTGGGTACCATCTGGGTTCGGCACTTGTTTTAGGATGAGCCGAGTTAGCCTCTGCAGAGATCTGTCTTTTGCTGTTAGCTGCAGGGAAGCGGTGACAGCTGGGATCGGCTGGACTCCTGGCATTCACATGGGTTTGGCTAGGGCAGGTTATTGGGTTCCCATGGTTGGCCATGAAAGTGAGCGGGGTTGGGTAAGTTTGTGCGTCTCTGTGGTGTACCAGTGTTCTAAGGGTGCTGCTTGGAATCCAGTGCTAAGAATGACAGTGGTGGTGCTGCAGGGTCAGAGGATGCAGAACGGGTAGCGAAGCCCTCTGGTACTTTAGAGCCTGAAGAATAAACAAGTAAAAGCCAGCAGAGGCCATGTAGGAGCAAAGTTGCTAAAAGGTGCCAGGGAGGGATTAGGGAAGAGCTGCAAAGACTGAGAAAACTTTGCAGAAAAAGCACCAAGAGTAGCTCAGAGAGGTGGGCAAGAACCTCATGGAGTTCAGCAAGGAGCCGTGCAGAGCCCTGCCCTGGGGGGGCCCAGCCCCAGCCCCAGCCCCGGGCCGTGCTGGGGGCACCCGGCTGGGAAGCAGCCGGGCAGGAAAGGCCCTGGGGGCCCGGTGGGCACCGAGCTGTCCAGGAGCCGGCCGGGGGCCCTCGGGCACAGAGGGCTCCGGGGGGCCCGGGTGCACGGGGCAAAGCGCTGCCCGCAGGGGCAGGGGCAGGG
>VXAL01001677.1:0-22143 GCA_013399475.1 Chauna torquata | reverse complement strand
GGGGACCCCGCTGCGGAGCGGGGCCGGGCCTGGGCCTGGGCCGGGGGCGGCGGGGCTTGCCGGAGGCCTGCAGCCCGCACCCTGCTCCAGCCGGGGGCGGCCCGTTCCTGAGGCTCTCCGCTGGGTTTGTCGCAGTTGCCTGAGGTCAGTGGCAGCGTGGGGGGTTCCCTACCTGCCCGGTCGTGGCAATGAGACGCGAGTGGGAGGCTCAGGGTGTGCAGCAGGAATTCCCAGATATGAACGCGAAAGAGCTCCTCTCATCCAGCTTTATCCAGTCGTGTGCCCAGCAGTCTGCGTCCTGGAGGTTCGATTTACAGAGGAGAGTTGCTATTTACTAGTGATGGTAGCCTTTCCTTTAGGCAGCCTTATTGACTTTGACGAGGAACCGAGGTGCCGCCACCTATGCGCAGACACTCCATAATATTCCTGAGACACAAGTCACCACACTGGACAATGGTCTCCGTGTGGCTTCAGAGGAATCCAATCAGCCAACATGTACGGTAAGTTTAAGATAGATTAAGGACTTACTTGAAGTAGTCAGCCTCACCTGGTCTGTAACTGATTTTCCAGAAGTGACAAACCAGTATTTGAACTGAAACTTCTGAGGGAGACCATCCCAATTCTTTCTGTTAATTAGTGAGAGTGATGTAGCAGTAGAAAGTCTAACCTGGCTTTGTACAAGTCTGTAGTCAAGCTTTCATGCTCTACCAGTTTCCTCAGCTCTACAGTTTTTGTGTAGAGATAGTCTCATACGCAAGCAGTAAGTGACTAGTAGTAGTTATATCTCTGGCAAAAGTATCAAAGGGTTTTGTGAAGCTGCTAGATAAAAAGCCTAAATGTACGCTGGAAACAATTGCTGGTGCTTGTTCATATTTTGGTACTACTAGTGGAGTGGACTTTGTTTCCTTATTGTTACGCTTATGGAGTGAGGCTTGAACATGCTGCTTGTTTTCGCTTCTAATATGTGTACTTGATGCTTTTGCTGTTAGGTGGGCGTGTGGATTGGGGTGGGGAGCCGCTATGAAAGTGAGAAGAACAATGGGGCCGGTTACTTCGTGGAACATCTCGCATTTAAGGTAAGGCAGTGTGCTAGGTCTGGCATAGAACTGTATGGAGTCAATGTTCTAGACATTCACTGAGATGTTAAGCTCTCGCTTTGGAGGCTGTAGGTGTTAAAAGAGACTGTAAATCAATTCATCCAAGTCTCAGAGACTTTGCACATAGTATAAAAATAAGCTTGAAAAGGCACTTAGTCTATATGGTGCTTTTTGTTTGAATACGGGGCAACTTGCAAGCATACGTGAATTAAGGCAGCTGTCATTTACTAGTTGGTGTTTACTCTTTTAAAGGAAAGAAATTGCGAGCAACAGGTCAGACCGAGTCTCTGATGCTGTGGTTCCTGACTATCCCAGCTGCTATCTAGCGTACTCACAAGGCTGTTATAAAGCATGTTTCATCAGGGTATCAGGCAGAGCTGAAAGCAGCATTTACATGTGGCCATTTAGTTGTCTTTGGTTTTGTTAGTAGATCAGCAAAGTTTGGAGGTTACACCTTTTACTTTGCTGAACAGGCCTAGGACAAAAGGCATCTAAGCCTGGGACTCCCTGACTCAAGTCCAGCCCATGCCAGCACAGGCCACTGCAGCATCTGGTTTGCCCCTTAAGGGATGAACTTTATTGTAGAAGTCATTTTCTACTCCTATTCTGGCTTCTTCAGAATATTCCTACGTGGATAGCTAGAGACCTGCTTCTTATTGTTGATGTCGGCTTGTTCTTGGTTTACTTGCACTGATGTGTTCTTCAGCTGCTGTGGTACCTTAGCTTAGGTCTTCTCCTTCGCTGCTGGGTTTCAGCTGGTGTTTCAAAATACATTTCAGCCTTCCTTTAGCTAGAGTAAATAAGCCAAGTTCTAAATCTCTTACGTTCTGCACTTGCTGTTGGCTTTTATGAGTCAGATGACAGATTTTATTGTTTTAGGTCTTTATTCTTCTTTTTACTGCTTTAGTTCTGCCCCGGGGGAAATCTGTCCATTTCATAATTGTGAATTTCTGCTTTCTTTTAGGGCACAAAGAAGCGTCCTTGCGCTGCCTTTGAGAAGGAAGTGGAGAGTATGGGTGCTCACCTTAACGGGTACACCTCACGTGAGCAGACTGCCTATTACATAAAAGCCTTGTCCAAGGACATGCCCAAAGGTAGGATGGCCAGCGGGCAAAGTTAAGGAGGTTAAGGATAAAGCCAGTGTGCATCCTTGTGCTTCTTTCACACCAGCATGCTTTCTAACAATTGTCCAGGGAATGAGGTTGTGGCTGAGCAGTAAATTGAAGGTTGTAGTTGACAGTTGAAGAGAGCACTGCCAAGAAACGGTGCTTCAAGGCTGCAAGCTCACTTGTTCCTAAAACCAGCTTTGCAAAGCTCTTGTGTCAGTCTGCACTATATTGCCAGAAGGGAGAAGGGGGCAGGGGGTTCAGTAGTGTGTGATTGTTTTCTGGAGCTGAGAAAATGAGGTCAGTAACAGCTGCTGTGTCAGGAGTGCTCAGTGCAGCTCTTGTGGATGTTGCTTATGCTCTGTACTGCCATGTGCAGGTCCCTGTTTGGGTCGGTTTTGTCCAGAGGTGGTGATTTGAGTCAGAGCTATTGTAACGGATCCTACTGAAGATGAGGACCATGCCATAGCTGTCACCAGCTCTCTGCAAGAACTCAAATTGTTTCTGCAACAGTACCTTGTTTCTGACGTGCTTCACCTTCTGCGTTTACCTCCTTTCTGCTGGCAGTGTTCAGCTATCACTGGCACTTGACAAGCTGACTTGGAGACATTTTCATGCTAAAACAGTGTTGTTTGTCCCTCTGTGATGCTGTGGGAATGGTTAGTAATCACCTCTGTTATGTTGCATCCCCACCCCAGCACGGTTTGTTTCCCCTCTTGCTATGTCCCTGCTGCCTGCCTGCCTGTCTTTTCTTCTTTTAGCAGCACTGGGTAGCAGTCAGGCAGCAGGATTGCTAATGTAGCAAATGTGTTGCAGTGGTAGAGCTTCTGGCTGACATCGTGCAGAACTGTGCGCTAGAGGAGTCTCAGGTTGAGAAGGAGCGTGGCGTCATCCTTCAGGAGCTGAAAGAAATCGACACCAACTTGACGGATGTTACCTTTGATTACCTTCACGCCACTGCTTTCCAGGGCACTGCACTGGCCCGCACTGTCGAGGGGACCACGGAGAACATCAAGTGAGCAATAGACTGGATGCATTACGCAGCATGTGGGTTCAGTCCTTGGGGTGCATGACTCCTGCTTCTCAGTAGCGGTGGCTGCACAAGGAAACCAGTCCTTAGTGCTGTACACAGAGGCAATCTGTGCCCATGGGCTTCTCTTTGTGTCTTGACTGTGTTTTCCCCCTTGGTGCTGGTGAAAGTGTAATGCTGCACACATTCTTCTCTAGAATTTGTCTTCATGCGAGATCTGATGCTGGTAGGGCCTGGCTGAACCTTTTCCCATACTTGTCAGTTTGACACCTTTAGAGAGATTTGAGAGCTAGGGGTGCTCATTAAAGCACTGGCCTCAAGCATACACGCCTGTTAGGGTTACTGGTAGCCCAGTGACCAGGGGTCAGTAATCTCTAGACTGCATTTCAACTCTGTCCTTAGCTCTCCCTTTTGACCGCCTGTTTCCATTCTCTGTGTTCCGGAATTAGAGCACAGAAGAAACAGGCAGTGCAGCTGAAAAACAGGCAGTACGTTTGTGCTTCTAAAAAGTATTGTTACCCCGCAACTAACAGAATCAGCAACATCTCTGCTGTCTGTCTCTGCTCACTGTGAACTAAGCCTCTCATCCCTGCAGCTCTGAGAAGCTGATATATTAGGTCTCCCTGTGTGCTTTCTAGGCATCTGACTCGAGCAGATCTAGCTTCATACATTGATACTCACTTCAAGGCACCTCGTATGGTCCTGGCAGCTGCTGGAGGTAAGTCCTAGATCCTTGTGACTCTGGGAATTTTCAAGCTGTTGCACATCTCTAACATGAAATAAGACGATTTTGTTAAATGGAGTTGTTTAAGACTGTAAACTTCTCTCATTCCTGTTACCAGGTATTTCCCACAAAGAGCTGGTAGATGCAGCTAGGCAACACTTCAGTGGAGTGCCCTTTACGTACAAAGAGGATGCTGTGCCTGTTCTGCCACGCTGTCGTTTCACGGGGAGTGAGGTAAAGTTGTTTTCATCCTGAACAAAACAAGTGGCTGTTGCCAAACTGTTGAATGAATGTGAAACCAGCTATAGTTGCTTCGGAGAAGAAAAATCTGTTCATGTATCTCAGAAGCTGATGATGCAGTATCTTAGTAGTGCCCTCATGTTCTGTTTTTTAGGCTTATTGCCACAATGTGTTGGGTTTTAAATGGGAACAAAATCCATTAAGAATGTGAGGATATTGCTCACATCATCTACTGTAAAACTCCTATGGGAGCAACTGGTTTGTGCTCACTAGTGCCTGAGACGATTTTATTTCACTGGGATAAAATCAAGCCCTTCAATTTCTCAACCTGGCATTGCAGCAAGCTACAGACAAAACCACAGCGCTCATTCAGTTCTCCCCTGCTCCTTGGTGACTTTCTAGATCCGTGCCAGAGATGACGCTCTGCCCGTTGCCCATATTGCTCTTGCTGTAGAGGGGCCAGGATGGGCTGACCCAGACAACGTTGTCCTCCATGTCGCTAATGCTATCATTGGACGTTATGACCGCACGTTTGGAGGTGGCAAGGTAAGAGACCTGGGAATGTGATAGGGAGAACCTGGAGCCTTTTGCTGTGAAATATTATGGAGACGCTGGGTGAATGTGCTTTATGGGGAGCTGTTGTGGTTAGCTTCCAACTGTGAAGTGATCGGGAATCTGGAAAATAGGATAAAGTGTAGCTGAGGCTAATCCAGGACAGTTCTTGAGATGTGATGCTAGAAGATGAGTTGAGCCTTCTCTGCTAAGTTTGGAAGAAGTTTTGGTGATGAATTCTCAGCAGCTTTTCTTGCCTTTGAGAACTGACCACTCAGTGGGGATGGTGATGGAAGCAGGGCAGAGTAGTCTGTAGTCTCATGATGCAAGCTTGCCTTGTAACTGTAAAGCAGTTGGAACTTGTTTAAAACCCCAATATTGCATCCATTCTTGTCTATAATTTGCCTTGCCTGTATAGAACTGTGCTAACTCCTGCTACTGGGAGACCTTGTACTTGCTGTTTTCTCCCACTGCTACAGTGGTGTGCATACCAGCTCCTCATGTGCTGCTGGGAAGGGAAATGATTTTGCTGTATGGACTCTGAGGCCATTGTGTGTGGCTTTTCCAACTGTGACTCTCATCTGCTGACCACCTGAAGGGCCTAAATTAAGCTCGCCTTTGAAAAGCGTTACACTCCGTCTTGTCTGTGGTCTTTGTGAAAACAGCTCAGTTGGAAAGAATTTGAACTCTGAGGAAGCTGTCAGATTGACATGGCTGATGGTATCTCCTTATTTACAGAATCAGTCCAGCAGGCTAGCTGCGCTTGCTGTGGAGCATAAACTCTGCCACAGTTTCCAGACGTTCAACACCTCCTACTCTGATACTGGCCTCTTTGGTTTCCATTTTGTTTCCGATCCTCTATCCATAGATGATATGATGTTTTGTGCTCAGGGCGAGTGGTAAGTACAATTTTGGCAAAAGTTTCTGTTTAAGATCTGACCTTCTTGTGGGTGACTGAGCTGGTGGAGGTCATGTTAGGTCTTCAGAGTGCTATGTCTGTATGAATGCCTTGATAACGCACATTCTGGTTAAGTGATCCTGTCAGCAGTTTCTGTAATTGTGTCAGGATATGGCTTTTGAGGAGCTATTTTAATCCCTTAGGGTTCTTCAGGTCTTTGGCTCATGGCTTCCGCATCTTGGCACTGAGGCTTTGGTTCTTTATATCCAAGTGAGACCATTCCTTAGAGACAAGGCTCGCTCTCCTAGGTGCCCAACAGATGTATCTCCATTGTCTTGTTAAGTGTGAGCAAAGCCGGCAGAGATCCTGCCTTCCAAATGGTTGTGTTGTGACTGATGCATGCCCCGCTGCTGGAGCCATGCCAGCGTTCGGGGGCCTTCTGTTGGTCTTACTCTATACACATATATCCCAGTAGTGGTTCAAGGCTGCATCTGAAATTCAGTGCCGTGCTGTGCTCTATGTGGAGCAGATGGAGTTAGCCCTTGCCCCAGAGACGTTGCAGTTGGCAGGGGAGGAAGGGATTTAGCAGCTGGAGTCCAGACAGACTCTGTAGAACTGTCTCGTTCTTTCAGCATCAGTTTCCATAGCAGCTTGCGTGTGTGGGAATAGCTGACGCCTTCCTTCTCTTGTGATAGCGTACCGCACACCGCTTGCTGCTGTGCCTGATGGGCAAGCTAGAGTCGGCACAAGGGCTGCTTAGAGCTTTGTGAGTGTAACTCAGCCTGTAAACTGTTGGCTGATATTCCCTGCCTGTGAGCTTGAGCTCTTTCTCTCGCCTCCTGCTGCTCATTGCTTCCCAGTTCTTAGCTACTCTGTGGCGGTTAGGAATGAATCTCAGGCCTGTGAGACAAGTGATGTTAATAGCTTATTTCTGCAGAGGCTTGGGAAAGGGAGGAATGCGCTTTCTCTCTGAATAGACAAACATCTTTAAGAGCTTTGGTGGTCATCCCATCTCTTCTGCAGGATGCGTCTATGCACTAGTGCCACTGAGTCAGAGGTGAAGAGAGCCAAGAACTATCTCCGAAATGCCATGGTGGCTCAACTGGATGGTATGTTCTGGTTTATGGATTGACCACTATGTGGCTTTCAGAGGGTTAATCACTTATGTCTCTAGTGGGAAGAAGGAGCTCTGCTGGATGTTACAGTACTACTGGCAGATGCGGGGCAAAATTCCCTTTCCCCTGCTCTCTGTTCTTCCTCCCATGTTGTCAAAGTAGCTGATCACAGCCTGTTGAGCTCCAGGCTAGCTCTGACTCTGTAAACTTTTAGTCATTTTCTTGCTGCGAGTGAATAACCACTCAGGTGCTGCTTGGTAAGCTTAGAATTGAGACACTCAAGCTGGTCTACCTTGGGAGTAACACTCTGGAGACCAGGGAGAATGTTTGTATTGCTTAACTCCTGCTGGAGCTGCTTGATGTAGTAACTATGACTGGGACTTCATTAGAACCTGGTTAATGGTTAGAGTTGCTTCTGTCTGCTTTGATGATCAGGCTGTGAAATTTGGGAAGCCTTTCTACTTTGACAGTGTGATATCTTCAACATCTAGGTACTACTCCAGTGTGTGAAACTATTGGAAGCCATCTATTAAACTATGGACGCCGTATCCCTCTGGAGGAATGGGAAGCCAGGATTTCTGTAGGTATCTGTTTGGTTTTTTTGGGTGTCCTGAGCGTGCTTGGCGTTGCTGTCTTCTCGCCTTCGTTTGCCACATTAATGCGAGGCTTACTTCTCCAGTGACGCTGCTGGAGCCCAGGCAGTCGGCTCACTGATGCTGATAGCAGTACGTTACAATAGCTGGCATAGACTGGTGTATCCTGTGTCCCTGTGGCTGGATACAGTCAGTCCCAGAAAAGGGCGTACGGCTATGTTAAACAGCACAACTTGAAATTCCTTTACAGCTTCCCTACATGTGGCCACCATCTAGTTTGTATAATTCTGCAGCCAGCATGTCCCTTGGAAGGCATCAGATTTTGGACTGCCACGTCTCCTGTACCCTTAGGAATGCACTGCGTAGAACATTAGCCATCCTTGCAGACAAGGGCTGAACTGTTGGTACGGATGGCCCCCAAGACTCTGACAGCATGTTTTTAATGATCTTGATATGTAGTGGCAATAGTAACTTCTAGCTTTGGGAAATGCAAGTCTGCCAGAAGGGTCATTAATTGCTTGTTTGTTACTCATTAGGCTGTTGATGCAAGAATGGTGAGGGAGGTCTGCAGTAAATACATCTATGACAAATGCCCAGCGCTTGCAGCAGTTGGTAAGTGACCAGGCAGTTTGTACGTGGTAGCTCAAAAAACAAACGGTGGTCAAGAGCTGAGTGGAAGTGAGGTGCAGGCACTCTTTACATGTCTGTTCTGGCCTCTTAACCGCTCTGGTTCTTTGCTGTTACCCTCCTACCTCTGAACATTAGGTGTGCCAAAGCATGTTTGCCAGGAGATCAGACCTGCAGGTGATGGAGACGCAGTGGCAGCGAGATGCTGGCTGTCCTCCCACCTCTGCTTGCTGTGGAGCTGTGACTAAGACTGGGAGTCCCATAGCTGGGTGTGGGCCCGGTGGCATCTGCCAGGTGTCCTTACCCTGGGGTCATGGTGGTTTATGTAAGGGAAGTGAAGCGGCCTGACTCTCTTGTGCTGCTCTGGCATGTCTGTCTGGCCAAAGACAAATTCCTCTTGGAAAACCTGCCTGAGCAGCTCAGCTCCGCTGCTCTGCTGCGTCCTCCTTCCTGTGTGTTGTGGATTCCCCTCCTCCATGCAGCTGTTTCCTCTGGGCCTTCAAAGCAGAGCAGTGCAAAAGGGAGAGGGTTTTCAAACAGGAAGTTAGAATGAATTAGGCAAAATCTCTGTGGCTTGGTGGCTCCCTGTATTTCATACCTGTATGTGAGCCTGTACTGAGTATTGTGGAGGAGCACGAGAAACAACCTTCTCTGAGGAAACAGTGGTTTCTCTGTCAGGAGATGGTGTCTGCCAGTTTTCCTGATGCAGGTTTGAGCTGAAGTTGCCTGGTTTTGTGCATGGCTGCTCTGGATTGTGAGCACAGTCTGCTCTGCCACCGTCTGCTTTACAACCATGGGAAACCATGCAGTGATTTTAACTACAGCTCCAGTGACTAACTTGTTCTGCTCACTCAGGTCCCATTGAACAGCTCTTGGATTACAACCGTATCCGCAGTGCCATGTACTGGATACGTTTCTAGGACGTGTACCTGCTGGATGGAAACAGTGAAGCTCTGGACTGTGACAGAGCTTCCGGGGTTGTCTGTGACTCTGAATGTCTTGTGTACCGGGGCAAGGAGTCGTCACATCAAAATGGCTGTCTTCTCGGTGTTAAATGTATAATAAAAAAAAATAAATAACTATATCCTGTGCGGAGTTGGCTCTGCTGGCTGTTGACCATGTCTTGCAGGGTCACGTGTGTAGACATTGTTAATCTTGCCAAACTGGTGAGGTATTGGACCAGTAAGTCTTGGTTTGTCAGGGCTCATGTTAGAAATCTGTCTGCAGCCCCTCCCTCCTCTGTCCTGAGCTGGCACTGTCCTTTCAGGCCAACGATCTTGTCTTTAGGCTGCTTGAAGGAACCCTTTTCCTTGGTGTGAGACTGCAGGAGTAGCTCTGGCCATTTCCTCTGTGCCTTTCTGTGGAGTGGCAGCGTGGTCAAACTGGGGTTGTGGCATTCCTGTTTGTGTGGACCTGAGAGCAAAGGGCCCTCGTCTGAAGGGACCTGTGAGCTCTCCTTGCTGCTTGTCAAGGAGATCAGAATGTACTGAAAGGTTGCCCTCTTCCTGTCCCTGGGGTGTGGTGGTAAACTCCGGAAAGGGCAGTTTGCGTAATGTCTCTCTCCTCGATCAGTTTCAGGCAAAACTGGCCAGATATGTTCCCACCACCTATTTAAATTGGCGAGGGTGGTCAGGCTGTCCTGGCCTGATGCTGCCTCACTGCAGTTGAGGCAGTTACATCTGGCAGAGTCGGGACAATGTGAGGGGCTGGAGCTGTTGCTAGACAAACACCTTTCCAGAGCCTGTGTTGGGATATGGTACCTCTCATCTTAAGCTTCTTGGTTAGCTGCAAGTGACGAGCAGAGATTGTTGAGCTTGTTGGTGTTTGTCTCTGCATTCCTCCTACAGACGAACCACCATTCATCCAGTCAGTCCCACCTATGCAGTAGCTAACAAGTTGCTGACTGAAGCATAGAGCGACCTGTCCTATACCTGGAAGATAATCTCTAAGTCTGAGTAGTTGAAAGAGCTACCCAGCCCTTCCTGCATTGTCTGGTGGTGTGCTGGTGGGTGCTCCCGTGTCTCGTCTCCGGGAAGCTGGAATGTGGAGCTGAAAGCAGAAAGGATGAAACTGAGCAAGGGGTTTGGAGAAAAGCTTCCCACCAGGTGGCACTAGTCTGTCACAGCTACACTGGGAAGCTGCGAGGTGCTCCTCTTGAATTCTTGTCTTTGGAATAAATCTCCCAGGGATTCTCACTTGATTTCCAGGTGCTGCCTTGACAAGTGGGATTTAAAAATAGTGTAAAAGTTTCTAAGAGTTAGTCATTACACTTGAGACTAATCCAGTGTACTAAATCATTTGTGCTGAATCTGGATTCTTGATGAGAGAGTCAGTGTGTCTGAACTCATTGCGTATACTAGACAAGTTTGAAACTGTTAAATGTTCTTGATGCAATTTGGATTTAACTGTCGTCGCAAGCTCTGGCTCGTTGTAAGTGCACGGAGGGCTGAAAAACTAAACAAGCTCACTTACGCCTTAAGCCTTGTGGAACCAGTAAATGATTCTGTCTTGGTTTTGTGATTGCAATTAGACTGTAATCCTCCTGTCTTCCTTTGCTAGATATATTTTTACTCCTCAGTGAGCTTCCAGGGTACTTTGCAGTTGGTGAGAAATACAAGGAAAGGAAGGCGTACATCCTTGCTTCAGCATTTCCTACAAGTTTTCTTCTCTGGAGGTATCTTCTTGGGAATGGTTGTTTTCCTTGAGTAATTCCCTAGCCCCTCCTGCACTACTTTGTACTGAGGAACAGATTCAACCCCCTCTGCAACTGTTGCTTTCCAGACTGCTTTGTTTCTCTGCAAAAGAGGCAGGCTGGCTGCCCTGAGCAGCATGCTCCCAGTGCTTCAGTGAGGACTAACACACAGAGGCTGCAGCTCTGCAAGGGTGGCTGGGTTATGCAGCACTGGAAGGTATTTTTTTAGATGCTTTTATCCATGCAGAAGTTTGAGTGTCTGGGCTGATCTAGACTAGGAGCCGTGCCCTGGTGAGTAGCATTGTGTGCATTGAAGTGTTGGGTGTCCGCTAGGTCCGCTAGCAGCTGGGAGTTGGTGGCTGAGCAATGCTGTGCCCTCGTGTTTGTTGGCATCTTCTGGCTGTAGTTCCCATGGCACTTCGCCTTGAAGTGCCTGTTGTGTTTGGGTGCTGTGGAAGTCTGTGCTTCCAGAAACACGGGCATCACACCAACTTTAAGATGTGCAAGGTTTGTGATAAGACACAGGTGATATTTTTCCTTGGTAAACAACCTTTGCAAGCAGCCAGACTGGGGATCTGGAAGATGAGGAGGGGAAACCCATTCAGGAGTCTGGAGTATTACTGCTTGGCAAAGACACCCTTATGCTGAGCCTTGGAGAGGGGCTTGGGATCCATAACCTGGAATTTGTGCACAGTCGTCAGGTATTTGGCAGCTGAATCTTTCAGGACTGGAGGAAGTGAAGCTCTAATCTAGTTGGCAGGTCTCTTGGTGTTTGAGCCATAGGTGTGTGTTTTTGTTCTTCCATCAGAGCAGCCTCAGTCCAAGGGAATCCAAACTGGGAAATGTCTGGCACAACGGAAGTGTCTTACCTAAATGCTTTTCCAGAACCTTGAAAAAGTGAGATCTATTGCTTGAGCTCTCCTCTCCCCTTCCTGTCGTTTCCACTGCCCAGTGAAGGACAGTGGCAGTGCCAAAGGAGGGAGTTGGAACCATCCCTAGAACAGGGCAATTTCACTGAAACTGGAGATGGCCTGGGTGACCTAATAAATCTGTTTCCTGGCTGCCTGGACAATGCAGGATTGTTCAGCGGGGCTCTTTGACCAGTCTAGTTTTCAATGGCTTAAGTGTTTTATTTTGCTACTTCACTTGGAAGGTTAGTTGGGATCCCATTAGACTCTGCTGATAAACTTAGTTTGGTGTATGAATTGGCCTTTGCTCCCTTCCCTTTTGCACAGTGTTAACTGTCTCATCCTTTCCCTGTAAAGTTCCCTCTTTGAAGCTTACACCCTCTGCCTACCTCTAGGCAATTGCTTTCCCACCCTGACACCTTGGCTCTCCCTCTCTTGGCTGGAGGAGAGGAAGAATTTGGAAAGGAGGATGCTGTGCATTGCTTTGTGCATGTGCAGCCTATCCAAGGCTCTGTAAAGCCATCTGCACAGTACTTCAGCGACTTTCTGCCATGCAGAGCTCTTCCAGGAGCATCAAATCCCGCAGCGAAAATGGGGAGTGCTTGCTAGAGACTTGCGCTCAGCGCTCCAGGTCTCGCTGGTCTCTAACAGGAAGAGCTATCAATGCCCCCAGCATCGGGTTGCAGGGCAGGGGCAGATGCGCAGGGTGGATCTGCTTGTGGAGCAGGCAGCCCCTTTGATATGTGAGCTGCTTGTTCGGGATTCGGGTGCTTGCCAAGAGACGGGCCACAGCAGCCAATTGTCAGTAGTTGCCTCACCTGAACTAATTACCCCCCCTGGAAAGTACGGTTGATACTAATCATAGGTGCTGAGCCAAGCCTGTCCTCAGGGAGCTGCAGAGAGGCTTTCACACAAATGAGAGGCTTGGAGCCATGCCTCTCTTCAGTGCCGGTGAGCTTTGGGAGGAGAGCCCTCAGCCCTCCAGGCCTGGTTCTCTCCCAGCTCTCCTGCTGAGGCCAGTGGAAAATCGATGTGGGTGCAATAGGTGAACAGGGTTTAGACAACAGGGTAGAAGTGCAGCTCTGCTGGTGCCTTGTGTTGCCAGATCCTCACACTGCTCGAACTGCTTGGTGCAGGGATAGAAGCGAGGCGTTGGCATGGCTGCAACCAGGGATCTTTTCCCCAAGACAGCCCCTGTGTGACGAGGTTTGCTCAGAGGAAGGCTGAGTTTTCCCTGTGATGAAGTGTCCCAGCAGTAGCGCTCAGGGTTACTGGGCGAGGGCGGTACCTGGTGCATGGCAGACTTGCAGGCTTGCCCTGCCCGGGCCTCCTGTACTTCACCTCGCCCTTCTGCACGACGTGGGGACTTTGCGTGCCAGGAGAGAGTAGCAGTGGGCAGCAGTATCTGGATGTGTATCCAGAAATCCAGTATGGAAACGGCTCATCTAAAGCTTTAGTGTATTCATTGCTTGGAAAAGAAACGGACAAAGGGCCCATCCAGGCCTGACTGCCAGCTCCAGCCGTCCCAGACGGGTATGAGATTGAGTGGGGCAGAGCGACAGGACTGGTCTTCATTGTCTCAGCTCTTTCTTCAACGGGCTGTGTGGAAGGGGATGAGTCTGAGCCCTGGACATCCTCATTAAAAGCTGCCTTACCCCACACGCCACCCAAAGAGGATCAGTGGTTCTCATTTTTCCGTGCGAGCCTCATCTTTCCAGCTCCTTTCCCTCACACGTTTTCTAGATGCACTGAATCACCCACCAGAGCCACTCACTGAGCCTCCTGCATGCTCCGTGAGCCTCCCGCACGCTCTTGGGTTATTTAAGGCTCCGTGCGATATCTTGGCATGAGAATTACATAGCACAGACCGCACGAGGACAGCAAAGGAAGTTGGATCAAATAGTGCCACATGACCTGATTTGAGCGAGGCTAATTATGTAATTAAGATATTGAAACAGGAGCCTGAATACTCGAGTACTGCTCCTAGTTTCACCAGGAACCTCCAATGGAATGTTGAGCCTTCTGCTTGTCTGGGCACTGCTTTCCCAGATGTCCATGAGGGTACTGACATTCAAAGCATGGTGCGCAAATGAAGCTGCTCTGGGTGCACTGCCCTCGGCACACAGTGACGCACGTGTGCGAAGCGTTTGTAATACAGTGCCGGTGCTGTGCTCTGTTTCCTACCCATGTGTGACTTGTGTTCGGAGTAGGCCCTCGGATAAAGCTGTAAAGGGGAAGTCTGCCTATCCCTTATTTGTTACATTTACATTGAGTGAGTTGACACGTTGGGGCAGATGGAGGGGGGCATTTTTTCTTCATTATCTGAATGCTTCACCAAAGGAATTACATCTGTGTTGCTTTGAGATTTAAGATTTCGTGTATATCCAGTTTTCTGAAGCTGAACATAGAGTTACGATATTTTGATCTCAGTGTACAACTCAGCCGTGCGCAGATTCATGTACGCCGAAATGATGACCTCTCCACTTAGATCACGTAGCTCTCAAGCGCTTCTCAAGCGAACAAGAAGCCGACTTTGTGCTACCCATCAGACCTGGAGGAAGTTCCCAGGTACAGGGATCTGTGAGGTGATGACTGTCCACGGACACGGCAAGTGTCGCTGGGCCTCCTCAGGGGAGGCTTGGAGAAGCGGAGGCTCAGCCAGCGTGCCTGAATGAGAGCTGGCGCTGGGAGGGCAGCAGGGCTGGAGCAGGAAGGCTGCCTGCCCTGTGGGGAGACGGTCGAGCAGAGGCAACAGTGCCTCTGGGAACCTGAGCGGCAGGCAGAGCCCAGCAGCTGTGTCTCCGTGGAGAGTCGCTGCCTTGGCTCGTCTGGCGTGGAGGAGTGCCCTGGCGTGCCAAGGAGACTTCCAGGAAGAGGCGCCGGTAAGCGCGCTGCAGCCCGGTGCGTGTCCTGTGCCTGGGCTCCACGTGGCAGCTCTGCACTTTCACCCCTTGCCCCCTGCGCCGGCTGCTGCGAGGCTGAAGGTCCCCCTGCCTCCAGCTGCGCTCCGCTGTGGCTCTCCTGCTTCCCCTGCTCTGTTTACAGATGTTCCAGATGTGCCGCGCTTGGCAGGAGCCCCTATGACATGGGAACACAAATATCTCCTGTTACTGCTTCGCACGGGCGGCGGTGACTCACAGGTGAACTTGGCCCAGCTTTGCTGAGGAGAGGGAGGGCTGAGGGTCCCGGGCTGGTGGCTCCCGAAGCTGGTGGGGGGCCAGGAGGCAGGATCCCGTGCTCTTCCCTCCTCCAGACGGACACGAGGAGGGGCGCAGAGGTGCTGGAGGAATTTTCTGCAGTGAGCTGCAGCTCTGAGAGCCCCGGGTTGTTCCTCTGGGTGTGACCTGCCTGGGTGCGGACCTTACCCCCGTCCGCTGCAGGACGGTCGCTGGGCTGGCCCGCCTTCCCGCTGGGGCTCTGCAGCATCTTGCCCCGTGTCCTCCGCCGGGTCTGCGGAGGTCCTTGCGTGAGACGCGTGGACGGCCGCCCGGTGCCATCCTGGTGACGCAGCCCTCCTGCTCGATGGAGATATGAAGTCATCTTGGACGGGTCCGCGCAGGGGAGGAGTTCCCATGGTGACAGACAGCGATTCACCCTGGCGGGGCAGGGCGGATGTTTTGTCCTTTTTATTCTTTTCTTCTGGAGTCGGGCACCCAGCCAAAGAGCCGAAGGAGCAATGGCACAGCCTCTCGGGGGAGAGCGCTGAGGACAAGTCTGGTCTCGTGAGCTGCGCAAATCCCTCCGGAGAACAGTCCCCTGCGCCCAGGCTGCGGCCCCACAGGCAGGGGTGCTCCCGTCCCTCCCGCAGCCTCCGTCCCCCAGCCTCTGGGCTGCCTGGCTTCTTCGCTCACCCCAGCAGAGCAATGGCCGGACCTTTCATCATCCTTCCCGTGGATCGTGGCTGCTTTGGGAAGCACTCACTGCGGTATCCTGCAGCAGCTGGGGTTGTTGCTGGGGATCCAGAGCTGTTAACTGGTGCAATTGGTACAGGAAGGCACGATGGCACCCTGCAGGTAGAGGAGCTTGGGCCGTTACCCATGTGCCTTAACCCAAGACTTGCTTAGAGATGTCTCCTTACCAAAAGTCCCTGCCCTGGAGGCTGCTGCGTGCCCTCGGCTCTCCAGGGGTGCGTACCCCCTTCTGGCCCCCTCCCGCACCCGGGGCAAGCCGTGCTGTCCCCTCCCCAGCCGAGCACATGGCAGTGGCTGCCTGCCGGGCTGCGGAGCCGCCCTGCACGTCTCCCACCAGTGCTGCACCGGGTGGCCCTTGCGCAAGGAGCGGCCGAGCCCTGGGCAGAGCGGGACGGGGGCTCTTTCATGAGCGTTGCCAGAAATTTATATGGAGCCGCAGGTAGCTTTTAGAGGGGTGCAGGGTGTTGCTGCAGATTGTGAAACACTTTAATAGAGGCAGGGAGGAAGCATTGAGCAACTACCCTGGCCTCCCGGCGCTGAGGTTTGCACACCAGACTGGAAACTGAGGAAAGTAGAGCAGGATTGTCCCAAAGGGAAGGAGATGCAGGAGAGCAGGGTTTGGACAGCAGAGCTGAGCAAACTGCCCCTTGTACATCTCCAGAGTAGGTCCCAAGCAGCAGCTGCCTCAGGCCTCTGCTGTTGTTTAAAGGAAGAACAAATGCTGAGAGCCCGTAAAATTGTGCAACCCCCTCCTCGATGAGCTGCTGCTTGCTGCACCGCTGGCAGCACCCGCAGCATGGCTCCAGCTTCCCAGACCCGCACGCCGTCTGCCTGTCGCTCATCCCCCCTGCCCGGCGAGCAGCTGCTGAGCTCCTGCTGTGCGGTGGGGGTCTTCCCCCCCTCCCAGGTTTCCAGGGCCCTGCAGCTGCCCTTGGGGGACCGCACGCTGTGCTGTTTCCCAGGCCCCGGCGGGGGGAATAGCTTGGCAAGCGCAGCAGAGCGGCTCGGGTGCAGGGACGTGGCCGTGCCTTCCCGTCTCCCTGTGCACCAGCCGCTCCCCGCCGCGGGGCTGGGCAGGAGGGATGGAGCAGCCACGGCCACGCGGTGCTCGGCCACCCGTAATGGGACACGGGGGGGTGCGGAGGTGCTGCTCGGTTGGGAGCTGGTGACCCAGCCTGGCTCCAACCCGCTGTCCCTGGGGACACCCGCAGCGATGCCACCCATCCCCTCTGCGTCCCACCCCGGGCGCTGCTGGTGACACTGGCCCCGGGACCCCGCAGCAGCACGGGCAGGGCGGTGCTGGCGTGCACGGGAGCCCGGTGCCGGCGGGCACAGCCTGGCCCAGCCGCCCGACGTGTCGAGTCACGCTCGACGCATCGTGGCCGTGGCTCCTGCGTGCCCCGCGCGCTGGGGGCTGGCGGCTCTCCCTGTGCTTGCCTTCTCCTTCTCCTTCTGCAGGCATCTGGGGAAAATAATGCTCCTCTGCTCTGCCACCGTGGACGGATCCCCACGTCCCCCTCCTGCACAAAATTGCCCCAGTGGGTGCCTGCAAGCCCCGCAGCCAGGGCTTGGCTGGGAGCTTCTTAATCCCAGCTGTGCCGAAATGCCTCCAGGGCAGGTAATTTGTCTGCTGCTACAAAGAAGTATGAGTTTTCCTTCTGAGGCTGTACATAGTGACGTGTGCCAGGCTGGCTGGGGATGTGCGCCCCGCGGGGCTGTCAGCACAGGGAAAGGCAGCACCGGCTCCGTGCAGAGGTGCTGGGGGAGCTTTGCTGCACCCAGTCCCTGCGTTTCCACCCCATCCTGGTGAGCAAGTCATGCTTACTTTGCAGAGCCCGGTCCCTGCTGCAGGTGGGGGCAGTGGGGCCGGGAGCAGCCTGTGCCCCAAGCCGCTGACAAACCGGATTCCTGTGGGATGAGCCAGGCTGCGTGGGTGGTCGCTCCCTGCAGTGCCGGGCATGTCCCCTCCTGGGACACTTAAGACCCTGCCTGCTCCCAGCCTCCCTGTGCCCCCCCGCCGGGTTCCCAGCGCCCAGCCCCAGCAGCCACGCAGCCTCTCCAGGCATCCCCAGGGCTGCCAGCATCCCCCAGAGCCCCGCTGCGGGATGCAGCCCACGAGGACGGCTTGTGACGTTGGGACCCTCGAGCCCCACACACAGCTGGTTCCCCATCCCAGCTCCCACTGCCGTTGTCCCCATTGTCACTCTCCCTTCCCAGCACACTGTTGCAAAGCACTGCCGGCACCCAGCGGGGCTCTCGCGGGCTCCCGTCGCTGCCTGGCTTCCCCTCCCTCGCTGTCCCGGAGGGCCAGCACGGCCCTGGGTCTGGCTGGGATGGAGTTAAGTTTCCCCACAGCAGCCCGTGCAGCACTGTGCTCTGCACGTGTAGCTAGACCAGCACCGGTATCACACCAGTGTTTTGCAGGTTGCTGAGCAGCGCTGGCACAGCACCCAGACCCTCCGAACCCCCCAAACCCAGTGGGCCGGGGGTGGGCAACAGCTGGGAGGGGGACATCACCAGGGCAGCTGACCTGAACCCACCAACGGGATGTCCCACAACATGCGGTGTCACGCTCAGCGATAAAAGCTGGGAAAGGTGGAGAAAGTGGGGCTCTCGTTACGAAGACGTCTGTCCTCCCGAACAGCCGCTACGCGCATTGAGGCCCTGCTTCCCAGGACGTGGCCGAACACCGCTCGTTGATGGGAAGTGGAGAATTTTTCTCTGTGCTTCTGTGTGGCTCTTGCTTCCCCCCCGCCCCCTTCTTTTCCCTTTAATTAAATTATCCTTATCTCAACCCGTGAGGTGTTTTTTTTTCCCTTTCCGTCATACTTTCTTCTACCCCTCTTTTTTTTTGAGGAGGGGGAGTGAGAGAGCAGTTGTGGTGGAGTTCTGCTGCCCAGCAGGGTAAAACCAGCACACCCACGCCTCTGCGGTCAGGCTGACCAGGGCAGCTTTATCCTGCCTGACTCAGCCAAGGGGGGGTCACATCCCCGCGGTGTCACCGTTCCCTCCCTGAGCCCCATGCACATCAGTGGGGGGGGCTGGCCACGGTCCAGCGCAGCTTCGTGAGATGCTGGTGTGCGGCCGTGCTGGCAGCATCTGGGCTGCAGCCTCCAGACACAACAGCTTACGGGCAGGGAAAATCTTTCCTCCGCAGCAGCCGTGGGGAGCCCTCACACGGGCGCACCGGGCTCAGCCTGACCCAAGCGGGGCCATGTCTCTGTCGCCCTTCACCCACAGCCCGGTGCTGCTGGGACCCCCCTGCTGCTGCCACTGGGGTGGCCATGACCCCCGCAGCTGGGAGCATCCCTCATCCCACAGCCTCTGGGCAGAGAGGGGGCTCTCCGGTTGTGGCTTGACCCTGATGTGACGTGGCTTTGAGTGGCAGCGTGACGTGGGGTGCCTGCTCCGGCACAGAAGAGCTGTGCCCAGGTTTGCTGGGGGAGCCGGCGGTGGCCGGTGCTGGGCGACATTCCCGGAGCGTGTCCCGACCGGCCCTGCCGCAGGCTGCTCCCCCTCCGGCTCCAGCTCCTCCTCCCCACGCTGCTTCCCCGCTTGGCGCCAGCCCCCCGCTGCTCCCCGTCCCTGCAGCCCCGTGCCAGCCTGCCCCGTGCCCCCTGCTCCCGAACCCCCCGCTGCTCTGCGTGGGGCTGCTGCTCTTCCAGCCCGGTGCACCCAGCCTCGGCTACCGGCTGCTGAGCCCCAACCAGCTCGTGACGGAGTGGAGGCTGCCTCCTCCTCTGCTTTCTGGCCAGGGAACGCCGAGCCCCTGCCTGGCCCGCAGGTGGGCTCGCTGCGGCCAGCGCCAGGCACGGGCTGGGGGCTGTAGCCAAGGTTCAGCCTCACCTTGCCCGAGAGCTGAAAGCCCCAAATCTCACAGCGCGTGGACGCAGGGCAGCCCCGCGCATCCCTCGCCGCTGGGAAGGGGTGAGAACCGCTGCCGCCCACGCCGTGCCGCATGCGTGGACGGACGGCTGCCCGACCATGTCAGGGCCAAGAGCGGGGAACCCAAACTACTGCGCGGGCTTTGCTGCCTCCCAGCCCGTACCGCGTCGGGGCTGACGGCAGCGGCTGCTGGATGAGGTGGAGGCGGGCAGAGGGGTGCAGCTGGCTCTGCAGCCCAGAGCCTGCACGGGCCCTGCTTCAGCTGTGTCGCGTGACTCATTAATCCTGCCAGCCTGATGTGGGGCTGAAACTTCACCTGGGGCGGCAGAAAAGAGATTTTCTCATTTCCCATTAAGCCGGCGGTGAGGCTGCCTGCCTGGCATGCGCGGGGCAGGGAGAGGCTCAGCTCCGGTGCTTTCCATGTGTCTGCGCTCAAACTGGTGCCTGGCGGGCATGGGGCGGGCAGGGTGAGGGGCTGGGGTTAGGACTGAGGCTAGGGTTAGCCTTGCGTTCTGTGATCGATGCCAGGGGAGAGGACCCCGTGTGCTCCCTTTTGGGGCCAGCCCAGCCGGGAGGTGGGGAACCCCAGGCGTGGGCTGCAGGAGTAAGCACTGGCTGCAAGCCCGCGGGGCTTGGGAAAGGACCGACAGCGTTTCGGGATGTTCCTGGCAGGGATGGCAGGAGGGGGGTGGAGGTGGCTGCGGGGCACAGGCCAGGCTGGGGGCTGCGGGGACGAGGGGTGGAAGGAGGCACAGGGCAGAAAGCGGTGCAGGGCTTCGGCAATCGAAGCGTGGGGCTGGTGGGAGCAGGGCGTGGGGGCTGCCTGCGGCGGGGTCCTTGGCGGGGGGAACGGGGCTCACGCACCCCTCCACAGCCCGAGCCGCGTGAGTCACTCGCACCTGGTGCTCCCATCCGCAGGCAGCAGATTCCTTCCGCAGCCCTGGTATGCGGGGGAGCCAGGAAACACCACCAGCCCCTCCTGCCGCGGGGGGGCACTCCGGTTTTGGGGTCCCCTGTGTGTCACCCCCCCTCCCCAGTGTTAATGCGTGGGGAATGCCGCTGGTGATGCGGTCCGTGTGGCGGTGTGGGAGTGGGGTTTGCTGGCCACCCCTCACTGGGACGGCCGTGCAGCCGCAGGGCATCGCCCCGTGCGCCAGGGCGACCGCGAGCCGCCTGTGCCCTGCTGCTCCGCCAGCACCGGGCCCGGGGCCAGCCGCGGAGCCCTTGGCAGACCCCTCCGCTCCCTGTTTAACGAAGCCCCTTGTCTAATTGGGACAGACCGCCCTGCCTTCATTAAGTGAGCTCTGGCGGGAGGAGGGTTAGGGGTTGGTCCTGACCTGGGGACGCCGGACCCGCAGCTGGACCCACGGATGCGTGCCAGGCAGGGGGAAACCCGTGGCCACGGTGGCCTTTGGAGCCAGCTGGCCAGTTCTGGGGGCTGGGGCCCAACGAGGGGATGGCTGACGAAGAGGAGGGGATGCGCTGCTTGCTGCGCCTTTAAGAAGAGAGGGGGCATCGCCACTCCTCCCCTGCTTGAGAACAGCCTGTGCCTGGGAAAGTTGCCTGCAGCCAGCCCCGGAGCATCCTCGCTCGGTGGCAGGTGGCCCTGCCCCGGGCACCCGGCTGCGAGGTGGCCCCGGGGACCCCCTCACTGCTCCCCTCGCTGCCTGCAGAAAGATGCTCCTGGAGCTGCCTGCTGTCCTCCGGCAGTCAGAGGGGAGCCCCTGGGCTGGTGTCCCCACGCGGGGCCGTGAGGGCACAGGTATGTGGGGTCACAGGGAGGCGGCACGGGGCACGCTGGTGCCCGTCAGCATGGCACCATGGTGGGGACAGGTGCTGACGGGAGGATGGGGCAGTGAGGTCCTGTGAGGGGCACTTGGCAGGGCAGGACCTGAGCCCAAGCCCCAGCGCGTGGTCTTGCCGTGGGCAGAAGGTGAAGCTGGGGCACTGTGGGGTCCCAGGGGCACCCAGAGCCAGGCTCCCCCAGCTTGACCACCTTGCTGGCATCATCTCCCTTTGCATCCTCCCACCAGCTGCAGTCACACCGCAGGGGGTTCTCCAGCATTTCTCCATCTTTGGACGGTTCTTAGATGCCAGCATCCTCTGTGCTCAGCACCAAGAGATGGTGCCTGGAGCAGGGCAGGAGGGACCCCCGCAGCTGGCTCCAGGGCAGGCACTTGAGCCCCCTGGGATGACCGTGCGCTGTGGCACAGGTCTCTGGTAGCGGTGAGGTCCTGGCCGAGGCCCTTGCAGGAGAGCTGTGCCAGTGCTGTGAGGAGCAACCCTTCCCCTCTGCCAAGGTCCTTTCTGGGGCTGGTGCCCAGACCTGGGCGCTAACACGGTGGGGTGGGGGGCCCGGACCCCCAGCAGCTCGGTCCTGCTCTGCCCGGAGCCGGGCAGTGCCTGATGTCCCCGGGAACACTTTTCCCCGGGGTTTCATGGATGCGTGCAGCCCACTCCTGGCTGGCAGGTCCCAGAGCCGTTCCCCACGATCCTGGGACCGTTCAGGATGGAGATGCTGGAAGGAAAACGGCCTCGAGAGTGGTCGGGGCCCTTTCAGCTCCGCACTGAGGCTTCTGTTGCAAACCCAGCAGAAGACCTTTCCGGGGGTCTAGCCCCCTCCCGGCCCGGCTGCGTGGGGTCCCAGTCCCGGGAGCGGCAGCTGGGGCTGTTCCCATTGCCCTTTCGCCGATCCCGGGGCATTTTGGTGGTGGAAAGAAAAAAGCCGCCTTCGTCCCCAGATCCCGCCCTCCCAGGGGAGCGGG
>VXAL01001672.1:0-23556 GCA_013399475.1 Chauna torquata | reverse complement strand
GTGCTGGGTGCCCCCGTGCTGGAGCGGGCGGCTGCGGGTTTGGGGGGACAGTGGGAGGCTGGCAGTGCGATTTGGGCAGGGCGATGGTGGGCAGAGCCCTGTGAGGCCCCAGCGTGGGGAGGCACGTGGGGGTGGCAGGCTGGGCACCCTCGTGCTGGGGATGGCTGGAACACCCCAAGGTGGCAGGGTGGGGGACCGTGGCATCGCCAGGGCAGCTGCGGTGCTGGGGACGTGAGGCAGGAGGGGTGGGAAGAGGTGCCCACTGCACGGGGACAGGCCATGGCTGGGGACAGCTGGGACAGCCTCGGGTGGAGGCGGAGAAGGGAGAGCCAGCTGGGGACCCTGCGGTAGCACTGGGACAAAGGTCCCACGGTGCCGTTTGGGCTTGCAGGACGGGCACGGGCTGTGAGGGGACCCAGTGCACCCTGCCTGCAGGGACAGAGCCAGGAGCCCTGCGGCCAGCTCTTCTGCCTGCCGGCGCGCGGGTCTGCACCCACCCGCTCCTGCTGCAGCCCGGCATCCGCTCGTCCCACGCGGCACGTCCCGTGCGGCACGTCCCGTCCCCACGCCGTGAGCCCCACGCCGTGCGCCCCACGCAACGTGTTGCCTGCTGCCGCGGGCTGAACCCGCACCCGGGCAGGACCAGGTTTGCTGCACCCCGGAGCTCAGGTCCAGCGCTGCCGCCCTGCTCCAGGCTGGGTCTCCCTCCTGCCGGGTGCTATACATAGGCCAGCCCTGCCCTGCCGAGGCACTGAATGGAGCAGGCTCAGTCTTATCAACCCAGCGTGTCATCGGAGGGTATTTTTGGGGACAGCAGCTGCAGGCATTTGTAACGCTTGCTCCCTGCATGTTGACACTGGGGAGCGGAGCTGGGGAAGCAGCAGGAGCAGGGTGCCGGCACCGGGAGCCGCAGGGGAGAGGCGTTGGTGCGAGGTGCGTGCGTGGGGCTGGGGACGGCGGTGGGGCCGTGCTGAGCAAGGCGATCGGAGAAGGGGGTGGCTGAGAGGGGAGCAGAGCGGCTGAGCCATCGGGGCTGTGCGTGTCTGTGAGGGCTGCCGTGGGGTGGCCCGTGGGGTCTGGAGAACACAGCAGGGATGTGTCCTTGAATGGACGCACCGTCTGGGGGTAGGGGTTTGAGGGAGAAGCTGGCCCTAGTCCCTGCGGCTCCTTGGGGACTGGCTCTGTCCCACCTTCCCGTCTGGCTTAACCAGGGAATATTTGGGTTTCTCTTTGTCCCTGCTCTCCTTAAGGGAGGCACAGATGCCTCTGCCCAGCCCCGGCCATGGTGCAGGCAGTGGGCGAGGTGTGTGCTCGCCCGGTGGGGCACTGAGCACCCTGCCCCGCTCCTGCCTGCAACGGTGGACGCGGTTACCCGCAGCGCTGGGGACGGACGCGGTGCCCTCTGCAAGCAGGATCTGTCCCCTCGGCCATCCCTCTGTGCCCCTGGTGCTTGAGTGACAGGTTATGTCCAGTCCTGGCCTTGGACGCCCAAGGGCTGGGGTGGGGAGCCTGCCTTTGGGACCGCACTGGGAGAGGGCACCTCTTCCCGGGGAGCCCCTGCTCCCCTGCCCCACTGAGCCTGGCAGGAAGCACCCGGATGCGGCTGGATGCCTCCGGCCCCATGACAGCCCCTTATCAGCACCTGCGCGCTGAGCCAGCCCAGATGCTGCAGGAATGCGGCTCTGCCACCACCCGATACTGCAGGAATGCCCCAGCGGGTGGGGAAGGGCCCGTGCCGGGGCCCGTCCTTCCTCGGCCGTCCCCGTCCCCAGCACCCTGGGGCCCAGTGAGCGGCTGCCTGTGCCTGTGCCACCATGCCCCATTTGGGCAGGGTCCCCTTTTTCCCCCCGGACTCTGTGCCGGTGGCTTTGCTCCAGGCAGGATGCTCCACGCTGGTCCCTCCGCCGCAGCCTGAGCCCCCCGGTCTCTGTGTCCCCCAGGCTGATGCTCCTGGCTGGCCTCCTGCCTTGACCCCGGGGACCCAGCGATGGAGGGGCTTGGGGGAGCCCCCAGGATCCTGGCCTACCCACGTGCTTTCACGGTGCAAAGCGGCGCCGACGCTGTCCTGAGGTGCCAGATCACAGGCGAGCCCCGGCCGAGCATCCTCTGGGAGAAGGACAAGACCCCGATCGAGCCCTCGGGCCGCTTCCACGTGGAGGCCAAGGGGAACATGTACAGCCTGCTGGTGTCCCGTGTCACCCCCCAGGACAGCGGCCTCTATGTCTGCAAGGCTAAGAACAGCGTTGGAGAGACCTATGCCGCGGCCACGCTCAAAGTAGAGGTCGGGGAGCCACAGGAGGAGAAGGAGGAGGAGGAGGAGGAGGAGGAGCAGGAAGGACACTCAGGCGGCCGGGTGCCCACCTTCCTGGTTGGGCCCTCGTCTGTGCGGGTGTGCCGGGGGGAGGACGTGACCTTCTCCTGCCGGGTGTCTGGGCAGCCCTGCCTGCTGCTGGAGTGGGAGAAGGACGGGCACAAGCTCTGCGACCTCTTCGAGAGCAGCCACTTCGCGGTGGGGCAGGAGCCCGACGACTGGCACTTCCTCAGGCTGTTTGGTGCCCGGCCCCCAGACGCGGGGGTGTACGTGTGCCGAGCACGCAGCGGCTCCCGGGAGGCCCTGGCCGCGGCCGTGCTCCTGGTCGAGCCCCGGGCGATGGATGGGCTCCCTGGCGGCTCCCCCTCCAATGGTCCCCAGCCGCGGCGGCAGCGGCACGCGGGGACCGACACCTGGGCGCCGGTGCCCAACGGGGTGCCAGGGGCCAAGGCGTTCGCCGTGAGCGCGGGGAAGCATGCCAAGTTTCGCTGCTACGTCACCGGCAAGCCCAAGCCGGAGATCGTCTGGCAGAAGGACGGCAAGCCCCTGGCCCCCAGCCGCCGGCACCTCATCTACGAGGACCGGGAGGGCTACTTCATCCTGAAGGTGCTGTACTGCAAGCCCCAGGACCAGGGGCTGTACGTCTGCACCGCCTCCAACACGGCCGGGCAGACCCTCAGCGCCGTGCAGCTCCAGGTGAAGGGTAGGTGCGTGCCCCAGGGCTGGGGGCTGCGGGGGGACTGGGAGCTTTGCGCCTGGCGGGCGCGTGTCTGTGTGTGCTGGGGCACCAGGGTGTGCGCGGCACCGCAGGGTCCCTCCCGGACGGCGCTGTGGGCTCCAGGGGTTGATGTGGGCTCCCCAGGGAGCTGTGTCCTGCTCTGCCATCCCCACCATGCGCCTCTCTCGCTGCGAGCAGAAGGTGACGTCTCTGGGGGGCTGAACATGTTCTGAGCGGGGAGGGGGCACAGCGCCTCGGTGACAAATTCCCCTGGAAGCGCAGAGTGGTTTTGGCTGGCAGCCCGGCAGGGCATGGCTCCAAGCGTCTGCGCTGGTGGCAGCCCCGGCCCCCCGGCAAAACGGCGCGGAGCCGCCCTGCCAGCTGGGGGTGGCCCCCAGGACACCCAGCGCCCGGTGCTGCCCTGCGCTGGGACGCCTGCCGCGGTGTGCACGCTCCTGCATCCCCAAAAACTTGCTGCTGAGGTGCCGGTGGCATCGTTTGGTTTCCCCAGTCCTTGCTGTGCTTCCCTCTGCTCAGGGGGCTTTGCTTCCTGAGGCTCTGAGTGCTCCCCATGCCAAAAGCCTCCTTCCCAGCTGCTGCGGCCCAAAATAGCTGCCTCGGGCGGGGGTCTGCTGTCTTCCGCCCCCGGGGCCGTGCTGCCGACGCGGGAGGAATGCGGGGGCCCTGCACACGTGGGTGCTCACGCTCGGCGAGCAGGACGCGGGTGCAGCCTCCCAGAGGGTGGACAGGCTGGTGATGGTGCCTGCTGAGATGGTGCCAGGTGGCCAAGAAGGTGGGCAGGAGGGTGCTGCGCACCCTCAGCGCCCGTCTCTCCCGGTGGCAGAGCACCGGGTGCGGTTCCAGGTGCAGCTGGAGGACGTGGAGGTGGCGGAGCGGGAGGACGCCGTGCTGGAGTGCCACGTGCCGCTGGAGACCATCCCCACCGCCTGGTACCTGGAGGACAGGGAGCTGCAGCCCAGCCTCAAGTACGTGATGGAGGAGCGAGGCGTGGTGCGGCGCCTGACCATCCGCGATGCCCGCACCGACGACGACGGCATCTACCTGTGCCAGATGAAGGACAAGGGGCGCAGCATCGCCGAGGTCTCCGTCCGAGGTGGGGGAAGGCCCGTGCAGCGGTGCAGCACAGCTCTGCCTTCCTATAACCCCCCCGCCAGGCTCCCCACAGCCCCCTGCCTCTGCCCTCCCACCGCTTGGCTGTGGTGCCTCCTGCTGTCTCTCCTTGACCACCTCCTCCTCTCTCCCACCCCTGCTCCTTGCATTCTGGCTGCCCGGGGAGTCCAGCCCGCTCCCCAGCATCCGTCCCGGCCCTCACACATCTCTTCTTCTAGGCATGATTGTGAAGAGGCTCCCGCGGAAGCTGGACGTGATGGAGGGGGAGAACGCAGCTTTCTGCGTGGAGACGCGGGAGGCCGTGGAGGGGATCTGCTGGAGCCTCAACGGGCTGCGGCTGCAGGAGTCGCCCCGCACCGTGCTGAAGAGCTTCGGCAGGACGCACCTCCTGGTGCTGGTGCACGTCACCCGCGAGGATGCAGGCGTCATCTCCTTCGCCATCGGGGAGTCGCAGACGTCCTCCCAGCTCCGGGTCAAGTGTAAGCCCCAGGCTGCGTGGAGCGGCCCCGCATCCTCCGTTTTCCCCATTCAGCGGGGGCTGACGTGGGGGGGGAGGTGGGATGGGCACCCACTGCGCTGGGGACGTGATGGCTGCCATGGCTCTTTGGGGACAAGGTTTTGAGCAGGGCTCCAGTCTCACTGGCGTTCTGCAGAGCCCCGTAACTGGCACTGCGCTGCACGGGAGCTCATCCCCCCGAAAAAGGCTGCATGCCCCCCATTCGCCCCCCAGCCGCCCCGCTGGGAGCCTCGCTGCAGCCAACGTGGGCTGCGCGTTGCAGGTGTGAAGCGTGACCCCCCCAGCGCGCCGGTGGCGGCCCAGATGAGCACGGAGCGGAGCAACGCGGCCCTGCTGACGTGGTGCCCCGCGCCCGACGTGCACCACCGCCCGCCCAGCACCTACGTCCTGGAGCGGCGGGAGGCGGGGGGCGGCGAGTGGGTGCAGTGCCTCACCACCGACCTGGCCGGCCGGGTGCAGGTGCTGGGTGACAGCGTGCCCCGCGAGGCCGACTACCGCTTCCGTGTCTGCGCCGTCAACCAGCACGGCCGCAGCGGCCCCGTGGAGTTCCCCGGATCCGTGCATCTCGGTGAGGGCGCAAAGCTGGGGACCCCCTCTGGGTTGCGGGGCATCCTGCATCCCGCAGCGTGGGAACTCTGCGTGGGCGATGGATGCTAGCGTGCTGCTGGGGCTGAGCTCCTGCTTGCTGCAGCCCCGGCAGCTCGCCTGCAGAGGGGCTTGCAGGACGCGTGGGTGCGGGACGGCGAGGACGCGCACTTCTCCCTGGAGCTCTCGGCCTCGGTGAAGGGCGCCTGGTTCCTGAACGGCGTGAGGCTGGGGGATGAGGAGGGTGGCCGGTACGGCGTGCGGCACTGCAGGGCGGAACACTCGCTGCTGGTCCGGGGAGCACGGCTCGCTGAGAGCGGTGCCCAGGTCACCTTTGTGGCCGGAGATGTGCAAGACTCAGCCACGCTGCACGTGCAGGGTGAGTGGGCACTCACCCTGGGGTCCTGTGAGGGAAAGAGCAGCAGGTGAGGAGCTGCCTCCCATGTTTCTTATCCCTCCACACTGGCTCCCAGCCCCGCAGGTCCGCATCGCCCCGGTGCCTGAAGCCCAGCGGCTCCGGGAGCTGCCGGCGGGGCTGCCGGTGCTGCTGGAGTGCGAGGTGTCCCCGGCGGGTGCCCCCGTCCGCTGGCTCAAGGACGGCGACGCCGTGCCCCTGGATGACATTATTGCGATGCAGGCGGAGGGCTGTGTGCGGAGGCTGCTCATCCGCTCGGCGACCCCTGCGGACACCGGCACCTACACCTGCGATGCTGTGGACGATGCCGTGAGCTTCGTGGTGACTGTGACCGGTGAGCTGGGCACTGCGGGCAGGAGCTTGGACCCCATTTCATGTGCCAGGGAGACCCCTCCACCACCAAATCTCCTCCTGGACCTTTCCCACCATTTTCCCTTCAGTAGCCATGTGTGGAGATGCTCACCTCCAAACCAAACCCTTCTGCAGCCAGAAGTGCCCCTGTCCCTCTCCTTACCCCCGGGGGTCCTGGTGGCAGGGCTGGGAGCTGCCATCACTCGGGTGCCCGTGCTGAGCCCCGTGTCCCCGGGCAGAGGCGCCGGTGAGGATCGTCAGCTCCAACGAGGGGGCCCCCCACGCCTACGCGGCCGGGCAGCGCGTGGAGCTGTGGTGCCAGCTGTCCCGCGCCGAGGCCCCGGTGTGCTGGTACAAGGACGGGGAGGAGGTGGAGGCGGGCGAGAGCCTGGTGCTGGAGCGCGAGGGGCCGCGGTGCCGGCTGGTGCTGCCCTGTGCCCGGCCGCAGGACGCGGGAGAGTTCGTCTGCGACGTGGGCGGCGACTCCGTCTTCTACAACATCACCGTGGCAGGTGGGTGCACGGGGACACGTCTCGGAGGTGGTGCGGGGTGCGTGGCACAGGGCACGGTCTGCAAGGGCACATTGTCCTTCCATCACCTGAACGTTGCATGGCCAGACCCAAAAGTGAAAGGTGTTGGTGGCTGGTGCCTCACATCAGGGATGCTCTTGCTGGGTCCTCAGCAGCACGTTGGTCGGGCAGGGGTCTTTGTGGCAGCTTTGGCGCTTAAAACCAGCAGGACTGGCTGGCAAACCGGGCAGCCCGCTCCATCGGTCTGCAGCCCTTAGGGCTGGCGCCCAGCATCCCCGCGCTGGAGCGTTTGCTGCTCGGTAAATAAGACCTCCCTCGAGTGCCTAAAAATAGTGGGTAGGAGCACCCGGCACCTGGCGTGGGGTGACTCACAGTCGGACGCCACTCTGATGGACAGCGTTAATTGCTGACCTAAAAATTAGCGGTTGCCTGGATACCAGCGATCCGGCTGTGCTTGCTGCCTGCACGTGGGGCCGGCACCGCGCCGCGGCTTCCCCGGCCGCAGAGCGGTTGTTGGCGCGGCTGGGTGGCGGTCAGATGGAAGAAGATAATGAAACCTGAAAATGAGTGAAAGACTTCCTGTTGCTGGCCCCCAAACCCACAATCCCGCAAACACACGGAAGGCCAAGGGGGCAGGGAGAAAGCCTGGTGAAAAGGCAACGTGACTGCAGCGATAAAACCTCTCCCCGAAGGCAGGAGGTGGCTAAGTGCGGAAGTAAATGGCAGGGGATGTAGGTGCGAGGGTGTGATGAGCGATAAGAGGAGCTGGGAGAATTGGTGAAATGGTGACTGCCGGCGGGGGGGGAAGAAGGAAGGGTTTTTAGCATGATGGAGCCAAAATCTCCAGCGCGAAGGACAGGCAATGGCTGGAGTGCTTTGGACGCAGGAGGCATCCCCCATCCCGCGGCAGCGTGGTGCGTGGCAAGTTCAGCTCCTGTAAGGTCAGGAAGAGGAAACGCCATCTGCTGAAGCTCAGCGTTTCAGCTGAGCGGCTTTGCATACCTCAGGCTGGAGGGTCTTGGGGAGCCCGGCTTGGTTAGCTCAGTGCTTGGTCACTGGGGAACGGGTACCGGCGTCACCAGCACCCGCTGGCAGGGCGCGAGGGGCTGCCGGGAGGCTGGGGCTGTGCCCGCTCTGGCACAGAGGCAGGCTTGGCTGGGGGAAGCGGTGCTGCTGCTGCGGCACGCTTGGATTCCCCCAGGCATCCCAGCTATCCCCCCGGGCTGCTGCAGTGCACGAGCCCAGCTGCCCACGGCCCGGCAGCCCCAGACGCCTCTGGGTTTCCTGGCAGCTGCTGGGCGCTGGGGCTCCCCGGGGCCATCGGCGGGGCTGGCACATCGCGCCCTCCTCCTCCGCACGGGGCTTCCCCCACGCGGAGCCCTCCAGGCTGCGGCTGCGGGTGGATTTGCACCACGGCTCTGCTCTCCTGCCCGCTGCATCAGAGGCTTTTGTTTGTGGGGCCCGTTTCCACCTGAGCATCTCCGTGCTGGAGCTCCCAGCCCGTCTCCCTCAGGCCGGCCCCGCCGTGGGCTCGCTGCCCGCTTCCCAAGGGATTAAAACCACCCGCTGGTCCGGAGGGGGCTCCTGGGGCATGGGGAAATAGCGGACCCAAACGGGAGGTCGCGTGTTTCAGGTTCAACGTGCCCAGTGACGCGACTGCTTTCAGCAGGCCCCCTCGGGCAGGGAGCCGCGGCGCGTTTGATCAGGGAGCTGCTGGGCGGATGCAGGCTCGGCGTGGCGCAGGTCGGACCCTGCGAGCTGGCCGGGTGCCACTGCTCACCGCTGCTGCGCTGCCGAGTGCTGGCACCGAGCACTGCAGGGGGCCGAAAACTCCTCGGGATGGCTGCAGACCAGCCGCCCAGCACGGGGTGGGGACAAGGGCAGGTCACTGCATCGGATGCCTGCGGGGTGCTCTGGTGTCAGCCGTGTCCCACGCCACCCGCAGCCGGGCTGAGCATCCACAGCACGGTCCCGGCCGGCCACAGCGCGCTGCAACGTGGGCCGTGGTGGTGGAGGAGCTCACCCGCGGCCAGGCAGAAGGTGAAGGCTGCTGCAGGCAGGGGCCGCATCCTGACCTCTTGAGGGCTTCTCCCGGGAGGGAGCAGGGCTGCTCACCTCATGCTGGTGCTGGGAGCCCTGCTTTGACTTTGCGGCTTCACGGCAGCAGCGAGATGTGAACAGTGGCACACGCTTCGTGGGCTGGGGTTCAGTGCATTGCTTGTGGTGTTCAGCATAACACTGAAGTCTGGAGGAGCGTCCAGGAGGGATGGGGATGCTGGTGGTGTCCCGTGCCATGCAGCGCAGCATGAGCTGAGACAAAGCACCAGCAGGGACCCAGCAGCGCTCCGAAATGGGGAGGTGGCCCAAGTGGGATGCTGTTGGCACTGCTCGCAGCAATTAGCAGGGCCGGGGCTTACTAATGAGGCGCTTCCCTGCCCGCACCATCCCCTGCATCCCTCACCTCCACCCCGGGGCACAGCGATGGCAGATACCAGGGAGCAGGGACTCGGCACCACGCAGGGATTCACATCCAGGCGGGGAGCTGGGGCACCGGAGGGGTGACAGCAGGGGGAGCCCCCAGCGGGGCAGCCCAGCCACTTGTGCCATGCAGGACATGGATTAGGTGGTGGCTTCCAGCCTTAAAACCAACGAGAGGGTGAAGCCATTGCCCCACGCAGGGGTTTGCATGCCCCATCGTCAGCTCTGGTCAACCCACCCGTGCTGAGCCCCGTGTCCCCGGGCAGAGGCGCCGGTGAGGATCGTCAGCTCCAACGAGGGGGCCCCCCACGCCTACGCGGCCGGGCAGCGCGTGGAGCTGTGGTGCCAGCTGTCCCGCGCCGAGGCCCCGGTGTGCTGGTACAAGGACGGGGAGGAGGTGGAGGCGGGCGAGAGCCTGGTGCTGGAGCGCGAGGGGCCGCGGTGCCGGCTGGTGCTGCCCTGTGCCCGGCCGCAGGACGCGGGAGAGTTCGTCTGCGACGTGGGCGGCGACTCCGTCTTCTACAACATCACCGTGGCAGGTGGGTGCGCTGCACTGCATGCAGCCCCCTGCCCCTTCTCCCCCTGCCCTGGCCTCCCCATCGCCCTGGCTGCCTACCCCAACTGCCTGCCACCCCAGTGCAGGACGCAGCGGCTGCAGCTTCTTGGCAGAGTCGGCTGCTCCATCTCCTGCCAGGGCAGCCCAGTGCCCCTGCACCCCGCTCTGTGTGCGGGCCGAGCACGGGGGACACAGCCCCAGCCACGTCCTCTTGTCCTCCCAGCCCCACAGGTCCGCATCGCCCCGGTGTCCGAAGCCCAGCAGCTCCGGGAGGTGCCGGCGGGGCTGCCAGTGCTGCTGGAGTGTGAGGTGTCCCCAGCGGGTGCCCCCGTCCGCTGGCTCAAGGACGGCGAGGCCGTGGTCCCCACCGAGACCCTGGCCATCCAGTCGGAGGGATGCTCGCGGAGGCTGCACATCCCCACAGCTGCGCCGTCGGACTCGGGGATGTACACCTGCGATGCTGGGGATGATGCCGCCAGCTTCAGGGTGACCGTGACAGGTGAGCAGCCGGGGGGTGCCCGTCCTCTCGCAGGGCTCGCCCACTGCCCGTCACCGTGCTGAGCCCCATGTCCCCGGGCAGAGGCGCCGGTGAGGATCGTCAGCTCCAACGAGGGGGCCCCCCACGCCTACGCGGCCGGGCAGCGCGTGGAGCTGTGGTGCCAGCTGTCCCGCGCCGAGGCCCCGGTGTGCTGGTACAAGGACGGGGAGGAGGTGGAGGCGGGCGAGAGCCTGGTGCTGGAGCGCGAGGGGCCGCGGTGCCGGCTGGTGCTGCCCTGCGCCCAGCCGCAGGATGCGGGAGAGTTCGTCTGCGACACTGGGGACGCTTCTGTCTCCTACCACGTCGCGGTGGCAGGTTAGTGGCACAGCTGGGATGTCATGCGGGGAAGGGCAGCACTGCCCCGGCTCTGCTCCGTGGGCTCCCTGCCTGGGCATCACAGAGGAGGGTTTGTGGCAGCGTCACCCACGCACTGTGGGCTGGGGGTGCACGCAGGAGCCCACCTCCAGCCATGCTGGGCTGTGATGTGCACCCTCCACTCCTGCCCTCCAGCAGCTCTGCCCTGTTCTGGGGTGAGAGGCTGTGACCCGGCACCCACACGGCCCTGGGGACAGGAGCGCAGGCAAGGGTAAGCAGGGAGAGCAGTGGTGCGGAGAGCGGGTCTCACCCCCTTGTTCTGTGCCCCAGCAGAGCTGCAAGTGAGGATCCTGCACCCCGCGCAGCGCTCGCTGGAGCTGCCGGTGCTGGCGCCGGGGTGCGTGGAGCTGTGGTGCGAGCTCTCGGTGCCCGATGCTCCCGTGCGCTGGTTCAAGGATGGGCTGGAGGTGGACGAGACTGACAACCTGCGGCTGCTGGCGGAGGGGGCCCGGCGCTGCCTCCTCATCCCGAGGAGCAGTGCAGAGGACACGGGCGAGTACATCTGCGAGAGCAAGGATGAGGCTGTCTCCTTCGACGTCAAGGTGTCAGGTTAGCAGGGAGCCAGGAGCCTTTCCCAGCCCGGGTGAGGGTGACCGGCTCCTGCGTGGTGACAGAGCTGCGGGTACCCCTGTGCGAAGCTCATGCTGGTAGCCCAAGTGCCCTCCTGGTTGCCCACCCCATGCGCAGAGGCGTCTCCTGGGCCACGTTGTCCCCACGGCACCGCACCATGGCCACGCTGTCCTTGCAGAGCCCCCGGTGAAGATCCTGCAGCCGCGGAGACCTCCCCCCGTCGTGAAGGCGTCCCCGGGGGAGACGGTGACGCTGGCCTGCGAGCTGTCCCGCGTGGATGCGCCCGTGCGCTGGGCCAAGGAGGGCGTCAGGCTGGAGGCTGGGGGCAGCCTGGTGCTGGAGGAGGAGGGTGCCCACCGGCGCCTGCTCATCCCCGCCGCTCGAGCCGAGCACTCCGGAAAATACATCTGTGATGCTGCTGATGACACGGTGACCTTCACCGTCCAAGTGTCTGGTGAGCGAGAGGTTGGGTGCGGGGACACGGGACACCCCGAATCCATGGATGTGGGGAGCTGCGGTCAAAGTCGGTGATGGGGTGGTGGGGCCCCAGTGCTGGGTGGCAGCAGCCCCCCTCCCCTTGGCACCCCTGCTGCGGGCAGCCCCATGGCACGGCTCTCCGTGGGTCAGACCTTGCGCGAGGGACTCCTGGCCGTGGTTAATGGTAGCTCTGTTGGTGAGCGGTGCTGCAGACCCACCCGTCAGGATTCTGGAGAGGGATGCGCTGCTGACCCGCCGGTGCTGCCGGGCCATGGAGGACCTGGTGCTGGAGGTGCGGCTCTCGCACGCCCACGGCGAGGTGAAGTGGTACAAAGACGGGGAGAAGCTGCAGGACACGGGGCACGTGCGGCTGGAGGAGGACGGGGTGCGCCGCTCACTCGTCGTCCTGGGCGCCACGGAGGGGGATGCGGGCGAGTATCTCTGCGACACCCGCGATGACAGCATCATCTTCTGCGTCACCGTGGAAGGTAAGGGGGAGCTCACTTGTGGGAGCGCGTCCACCCGAGGGTGCACTTGGTGGAGACAGAGGCTGAATGGGCAGGGTGAGATGCAGGGAGGCTTCGTCTCCCTCCATCCTGCAACATCACCCTGCAGCCAGAGCCACTGGCTGCTGCTCCCCATGTCACAGCGTGTCTCTCTCCAGCCCCAGAGCCACCAGTGACCATCTTGGGGAACACGGGCGCCACGGAGCATCGCTGCCTGGTAGCTGGGGAGGACCTGGTGCTGGCCTGTGAGCTGTCCCGGACCGATGCCACCGTACGCTGGCTCCGGGACGGCCAGGAGGTGCAGCTGGGGGATCGGGTGCAGGCTGTGGCCCGTGGGGGGCTGCGGGAGCTCACCGTCCGGGCGGCACAGCCCGGCGACTCAGGGTGCTATGTCTGTGACGCTGCCAGCGACCGCATGGTGACGAGCGTGGAGGTGGCAGGTGAGCTGGCAGCCGCCCCTCGCTCCCTTTGTGCTCCAGCCCCAACCCCATGCGGCACCGCGTCCTCCCCTCCTGCTTGTCCCGTGGCTATCCCAGCCGTGCTAACGAGGCGAGGGGACACCTCTGCGACCCACTGGTGGCAGGGGACAGGGTGGCAGAGCCAGGGGAGGACAGGAGACCTGCTCACAAGTCCCACTGGAGCCGTTGGCTGGGAAGGGGCATGTCGGGGCTGTCAGACGCCTACCTCCTGCCTCCCCAGGCAGGGGCTGGTTAAATTTATCTTTGGCCGGCTCCCAGGCGCCTCTCCTCCTGCTTCAGCTGCCAAGGGCTGAGCTCAGCCCCGACGTTTATCAGCTGGGGACAGCGGGCTGGGCAGGGTGGCAGAGAGCCTGGCGCAGGCAGGTATCCTGGCTCCACAGCAAGGCGCTCGGGCTGGGGGCGACAATTAATGGCCCCAGCCCAGCAGCTGGGCTGCCCGTGCAGGGGGGTGTAGCAGTGGGCTCTGTCAGCGTCCCTGCCTGGGGCCGCTTCCTCGAGGGGACCTTAGCTGCCACCCAGCCAGCCTGCCCCATGGAGACCCCCAGCCAGCCCCACTGTGACCCACAGCAACCCCCAGCTGGTGCTACTCTGACTCCCATCAGCCCCACAGCAACCCCCAGCGACTCACAGCATCCCGCAGCTGGCTGCTCTGTCACCGCTACCAGCCCCACCATCCCTGCCCTGTGGTGACCTACTGTGGCACTGCAGCTGTCCCCACATCAGCAGTGCCACCCTGTCCCTGTGGTGGTCACCCCTGACCCCTGCCTGTGTCCCCCGTGCGCCCCAGCCCGGCCCGTGCGCATTGTGAACAAGGAGGAGGTGCAGAGCCCGCTGGAGGTGCTGGAGGGGGACAGCGTGACACTGGTGGCCCGGCTGTCCCCGGAGACAGCGGCAGCGCAGTGGCAGAAGGACGGGCAGATGCTGCGCTCGGGCGGGCGGCTGCTGGTGTGCAGCGAGGGCCCTGCGCGCAGCCTCACCATCAAGCAAGCAGAGCTGGGCGACGCCGGCATCTTCCTCTGCGATGCCGGCGATGACGAGGTGCACTTCACGCTGCACGTGAAAGGTAAGCCTGCGGAGATGTCCCCCAGGGGGCAGGGCCAGTGTCCCCCCCCCAACACCGGGCTGAGGCCCCGCTCCCTGGCACGCAGAGGCGCCCGTGCTGTTTGTGAACAAGCAGGAGGAGCGGGAGAAGCTGCTGGTGCTGGAGGGCGGCAGCGCCGTGCTCTCCGCCGTCGTGTCCAAGGAGCAAGCTGATGTCACCTGGCTGGGTCCCCAGCAGCCTGTGGTGGCCGGCGAGCGCTGCCAGCTGCGGCGTGACGGTCGCGTGCACAGCCTCGTCCTCTGCAACGTGGCCAAGGAGGATGCCGGCGTCTACACCTGCCTGTCTCCCCACGACCAGATGCAGTTCGACGTCAGCGTCCGAGGTGAGCGGTGGCGGGCGGGGGGGACGCACCGAGGCACACAGGGTGCCGGGGGGGGACCCACCTGCTGATGCCTGGGGCTCGGCTGTGCAGAGCTGCGGGTGAAGTTCCTGCGCGGCCTCTCGGACATGCGCGCGCGGCAGGGTGAGACGGTGGTGCTGTGGTGCGAGCTGTGCAAGGCCAGGGGCGACGTGGTGTGGCTGAAGGACGGGCAGCCGCTGGCGCCCGGCGCCCGCCGGGAGATCAGGGCGCAGGGGCGAGAGCGCTCGCTGGTGCTGAGCCGCGTGGGGCCCGAGGACGCCGGCGAGTACTGCTGCGAGTCCAACGACGACCGGACGCTGGCCACGCTGACGGTGCAGGGTGAGCATCAGCCCCCTGCGCTGGGGACCCCCGAAACCCCAGCATCCGCCCCATGCCGGGGGACACGCACCCTGACGGCCCCGCTGCAGTGCCCAGGGTGGTGGAGATCATCGCGGAGCTGCACAGCCTGACGGTGCTGGAGGGGGACGACGCCACCTTCAAGTGCGTGGTGTCCCCCGAGGACGTGGCCGTGACGTGGCAGCTGAACGGGCAGCCCGTGGTCCCCGGCGAGCGGCTGCTGGTGGCGAGGAGCGGGCTGTGCCACAGCCTCACCGTCCGGCGGTGCCAGCCGGGCGACGCGGCCGCCGTGACGGCCAACGCCGAGGGGCTGCTGAGCACGGCCCGGCTGAGCGTGCAAGGTGAGCGGGAAGGGGCCGGAGGGCCGGACCCACCGGGCAGCCCCGGGGCCGCACGCTGACCCCGTGTGCGCGCCTCGGCCCTGCAGAGGCACAGGTGCTGTTCGTGCGGAAGCTGCGGGACGCGGTGGCGGAGGAGCAGCAGGACGCGTGCCTGGAGGTGGAGGTGAGCCACGAGGCGGCCGAGGTGCAGTGGCTGAAGCAGGGCGTCCTCCTCCAGCCCGGCAGCAAGTACCAGCTGCAGGAGTCGGGGTGCCGGCGCACCCTCACCATCCGCAGCGTCAGCCCCTCCGACCGCGGCACCTACCGCTGCGAGAGCCTGCACGACCGCACGCAAGCCAAGCTCAGCGTGGAGCGTGAGTACCGCGTGGCCCCCGCGGGGACGGGGACGGGGATGGGGACGGGGGCACGGCCTGCTGAAAGGATGCTGCAGGGAAGAGCTGGTGCTTGAACAGGGTGGCGAGCGGGGCGGCTGGGGGTGGCAGCAGTGGGAGGCAGATTGTGGGGATTGCTCCGGCAAGCAAGGGTTAGGGAGACGGGGACTCTGTGGCAGGGGCAGGCACCGCTCGTCAGCACGGTCCCCATCCCTTGCAGCCCGGAAGGTGTCGATCCAGAGGCCGCTGGCAGATGTGGAGACCTTTGAAAAGGAGACAGCCACCTTCCTCCTGGAGCTGTCCCACGCTGGCGTGCCCGGGGTCTGGACACGGGGCGGCGTGCGGGTGAAGCCCAGCAGCTCGTGCCGGATCAGCGCCACGGGCTGCACGCACAGCCTGACGCTGGAGGGACTGACGCTGCAGGACTCGGGCACCGTCACCTTCACCGCCGACACCCTGCGCTGCAGCGCCCGCCTGCTCGTGCGGGGTACGGCACTGGGGGGGCGCGGGGAGGCCGTCCTCCAGCCGGGGAGGTGCCAGGGCTGAGCAGGGCCACGCTGGGCACACGCTGGCATGTGTTCCCCTGTCCCCATGGAGGAGATGGGTGCTCGGCAGTGGGGAGCTCGCCCAGAGCTGTGCCCGGGAAGTGCCACCCTCGCCCCAGGCACTGCTCCCTGTTCCTGCATCCCAGAGCTGATGCCTTTCCCCGCTGAAGCTTTCCCCCCCCGTGTCCTCTCCCCTCAGAGCCTCCCATCACCATGCTGAAGTTCCCACGGGATCTGGGGGTCCCGGAGTCGGGGGTCGCCAGCTTCGAGTGCGAACTGTCTCGCCCCACTGCCGAGGTGAAGTGGTTCAAGGTGAGGGCTCACGACCACCCCATCCAGGCGGACAGCAGCACCCTCGTTCCCCCTGGCCGCTGCCCTCCGTGCTGGGGCTGCGGGCAGGGCAGGCGGGGGGGATGCAGCCCACCCGGCACCCCCTGACCACGCTGCCTGCACAGGACGGGAGGGAGCTGCGGCCGGGGCCCCACTGCCGCATCTACTCGGTGGGTCGGCGCCGCCTCCTGCAGCTCGGCTGCTGCGAGCTGGCCGATGCCGGCGTCTACACCTGCGACGCGGGCGACTGCCGGGCCTCTGCCACACTGCACGTCCATGGTACGGCCGCCGGCCACCCACCCTCCCTCTGCAGAGGCCCTGGCGTCCGCCTGGCCCCAGCACCCTGCCCCTCTCCTGCAGAGCACCAGGTCCGCATCGTGCAGGAGCTGCAGGACGCCCGCGTGCGGGAGGGCGACAACGCCGTCTTCACATGCGAGGTGTCACACGGGGATGTGGCGGGCGAGTGGTTCCGTGACGGGGAGAAAGTCAAGGTGTCCAGCACGGTGAAGATACGGCAAGAAGGTGCCGCATGCCTCCTGCGCCGGGCAGCCTGTCTCATACCCCGTTTTGGGGCTGGGGAGAATCAATTTAACGTGGATTGCAGGGCTGGGCGGGCGAAGCGGGGTCCCAGCCCCCTGCTTACTGCAGGTGCCCATCTCCATCCCCTCTGCAGGGACCCGGCACTTCCTGCTGCTCTGCGCCGTGCGCCCCGAGGACGCGGGACCCATCCGCTTTGTGGCCAGGACGGCCGCCTCCGAGGCCAGCCTGCAGGTGGAAGGTAGCTGGTGTGCGGTGACGGTGACACAGATTGCCCATGGGGTCACGGGACGGAGCGATGCTGATGTCCCCTCCCCTGCGCACCAGCCCTGCCCATCAGGATCGTGAAGCCGCTGCGGGACAAGACGGTGCTGGCGCGGCACAAGGCGACGCTGGAGTGCACGGTGTCGCACGCCCGGGGCCGCGTGCGCTGGCTCCGCGGGGACACCGAGATCTTTGCCGGTGACAAGTACGAGATTTGCAACCTGGACTGTTACCGCACGCTCATCATCCACCGCGTGGGCCCCGAGGACGAGGACTCGTACACCTGCGACGCCTTTGACGACCGCTCCACCGCGCGGCTCCTCGTGGAGGGTGAGCGGGGAGCGGAACGCCGTGGGGACGGGGACGCCGTGGGGACGGGGACGCCATGGGGACGGGGACGCCATGGGGACGGGGACGCACTGGCATCCCCCAGCAGTGTCCCCATAGCCACCCCACCTCCTGCGCCCATCCCTGGCACCCTGTCCTCACCCACCGCTGCTTGGGGGATCTGATGCCTGGGGCAGGGGGTGTCTGTGCCCCCCTTGTTGGGACACCCAGTGTGTGCCTGCCACCCGCAGGGACGCTGCAGCTCTCCCTGCTACCTGACACTTTGTCCCTGCAGACAGCTAGGAGCCGGGATGGAGCACTCGGAGGCTGCATGCAGATGGACGGACAGACGGCACTGCTGGGCAATGGGGCAGCGCCTCCCCCGGAACACAGACATAGGGCAACCATCCCCATCCTACTCTGGCCTCAGGGCTCTGCATTAAACAGCCTTTTTTCCTGATGTGTCTTCTTCCTCCCCAGCGGGCCAGGGGTCCCAGCCCAGCATCCCAGGGCAGCAGGTCCCCACGGGGCTCACACCTCAGGGTCCCACTCACCCTGCCCCCCGGCGCAGCCTCCACCTTGGCACACCGGCTCCGAAAGGCTCTTTACTGTGCGGCCGTGGCCTCAGCAGCGTTTGGCACATTTACAAAAGAGGCTGAAAAGGGGGACGGCGGCGCGGTGCTGTGGAGACAGCGTGGCAGAAACATGCAGTTCCCAGGGCAGCAGCTGGGGACAAGCCAGCACCCCGGCGGGCACCCCGGTCTGGTCCCACCGCCATCCTGCCTGCCCGGCTGCAGGGAAGTCCTGGCTCACTCCATAATAAATTAATACAAATCACAGCGAGAGAAATATATACAAGGCGGGAGCCTCTGCCCGCAGCAGTGCTCTGGGCAGGGGCTCCTGCCCTGCCCCACAGAAGTGCTGCCCCCAGGGCCCCCCGGCCACTATAAAATCCAGTCGCCAGCAAAACAGCGATGGCCTCTGATGCTGCGGGGGTCCCTGCGTCCCTGAGGCAGCCCAGCCTCTGCCCCAAGGCTGGATCCCATGTCCTGTCTCCCGTGAAAACATTCAGGGGGGCGTACACTGTGCCCCGCCAGTGCAGCTCATGCTGGATGGGTGTCGCCTGCCCATCTGCTGTGGGGTGAGCGGGAACCCCAGTGCGTCCACCCCACGGCAGCATCCCCACACCTCCCCCTGGGGTCCACATGGCCCTGGCAGCCTCTGCCCCAAGACTGCCCCGGTCCAGCCCAGGAAAAGCAGTGTGGGGCAGGCAAGCTGCTCTGTGGGTGTCTAGGGCAGGGGACCCCCTAAGGAGGCAGGTTTTGGGGAGTGCAGCCTGGGGGCTGCTCTTGGGGCTGGGGTGGGATGGGGCACACATGCTGGGGGGGGAGTCACTTGGGGGGCAAGGGCTCGGGGACCTGCTCTTTGAGGAAGAGACATGGGGCACAGGCACTTGGGGAGTTGCTGTGGGGGCGTGATGGGGTGGGAGCAGGCACAGGGAGCTGCTCTGGGGGATGAGGGGCTCGAACACGGGAAGGGAGGTGTTGGGATGCAGGACGAGCGTGCCTGGGCCATGGGGAGACACACAGCAGAGCCGCTCACACCGCGCTCCATGAGTCCATGGGTGCTCGTGTCCCCAGTCCTTGGGCTGAGTCCCTGCCCGAGGGTGTCCCCAGCACTGCCGGGCCCCATGGGCATCCTGGGCTTGCCTAGCCAAGTCCCGCGCTGCCCTGGGAAGGGTCTCCATCCGCAGCCTCCACAGCCCTGGGCCGCACTTGGCCGCCCGAGGCCAAAGGAAGAGCCCCCCATGTCCTTGGGGGTCTGCGGGAGCAGGCTGGGGTGCTGGTGTCACTCGAGGTCACTGGGTTGGCTTATACCCGCACGGCGGGGCCGGAGCCCGTGGTGAGGGGCACGGTGGAGCTGCAGTCATAGTCCAGGTCCACCACGGCATGGGAGCTGGCGATGAGGCTGTTGAGGGACGGCCCCGTTTGCCGCTCTCGGAAACTCTGGATGTAGCTCTGCTTGAGAGAGGGGGGCAGACAGTGAGGGCGTTCTGCTGCTGGCCCACTCCATCCCATCCCATTCCATCCCATCCCACCCTAAGCTCTGCAGCAGCCCCACAGCACCTGTCCCGACACCCCAGTGCGATCCTGCCCACCCCAGTTCTGCTGCCAGGCTCCCGAACTCGGCCTCCCCAGCCAAGCATGCACTCCCGGCACTTGGGCCCCTGTGGGGCTGGCCACAGCAGAGCGCACAGCCCCGTCCCTTCCCTGGGCACACGCTTTGCACCTTGCCCACTGCTTTTCTAACACGGCGACAGTGCTTTTGGCCACTGGTTTACATTTGCTTGCAAAGGCTGAAGCGCTCCATGGTGGGCACATCCCAGTTCAGCCCCTCCTTGAGCTGCCTGGCCCCTGGGACGCCCCGAATTCGCTGGCATATGCGGGGATAACCAGGAGCTCCGATGCCGGCCGGCACCTGAGCACTCCTCCCCTCTCCGCGCCCCAGCCCACCCGCTTGGAGAAGGAAGGGCTGGCCGAGGCCCGGGGAGATCTCTACCCTGGGCGCGGGACTCACTGGGGAGAGCACGTCCCCATCGAAGCGGCGCACGGGGTTGGGCTTGCGGCGGTAGGCAGGCTCGGGCGGGTGGGCCTTGTGCTGGTGGGGCGGCGGGTGGTGGGGTCTCCGCTTCTTCTTCTTCTCCTTCCGGTCCTCCCGCTGCTTGATGCGCATCAGCTGCACGCGGCGCTGCTGCCGGCTGATGATCACTGTGGGGCAGAGGGGACGGTCAACACTGGGGAGTGCCGCAGCTGCACCCCGAAATCCTCCCCATGCCCCAACCACCGGCCTGATCGTCAGCCAGACCACGCCAGCCCCTGGCTTTGCATGGTCAGGCTGTGCCGTGCCGCCACAGAGTCCTGAACCCCTTCTCTGTGCCCCTGACCTGTCCCCCAGCTCCTGCACCCAGTGGCACCCCCATGCCACGTCCATCCCCTCCCCGTCCCTCTTTCCCCAAACCCCTGCACACCTTCAGTGTGAGAGTAACCCTCGGCCGTGACCTTCCACTGGACCAGGACACCCAGCGTGGTGAGCAGTGGCCAGACGCCCAGGATAACCCAGCTGTACCAGCACACGGGGCGAGCGGGGGCCACCTTGATGCGCTCGTAGATGTACTGCACCAGGAGGAAGAGCTCGATGAAGTAGTCAACGGTGACGGTCATGATGGCGCTGCCGAAGACGGCGGTGGAGAGGGTGGTGAAGAAGCGCTGCCACTGCAGCGTGAGCACGGCGAAGAGCATCCCCACGCCCAGGAGCAGCGCGATGGGGATCCACACCGTCGGCGGGTGGTAGAACTGCTCCATCACCACCAGCGTGGCCACCGCCAGCAACAGCCCCAGCAGCAGCCCCACCATGAAGAGGCCCACGCTGCGCACCAGCATGGTGACCAGCCCGCACAGGACCCCGATGCCCAGCCCGATGCCCACCGAGGCCTCCACGCTCAGCTGCGTGTCCAGCACCCGCTCCTTGTAGCACAGCATGAAGATGATGATGGAGCCGAACATCAGCCCCGTCAGGAACATGACGGCCTTGAAGCAGCGGTAGCCTGTGGAGAGAGCACCACCGTCAGTGGGGGCATGAGAATCCCTGCATCCCACCATCTCCGCAGGCAGCACGAGGGCAAACGCTGCCTTTCCACCCTCGCCCCTCTCTCCGCTCGCCCCACCAGCTGCCGTGCCCCGGCCTGGCTCACCGAAGAAGCAGTAGATGATCCCGAAGAGGCAGCACATGGCGCACACCACCGAGGGCACCACCTGGTAGCGACGCTCGATCTCCTGCTGGCAGCTGTGTGCCCACTCTTGACCTGTGTCATGCGGCAGCAGCTTGAAGCGCAGCGTCTGCACAGTTGCAGTCATGGCTCTGGGGACTCCCGGGAGAGGCATCAAAATCTCCACTCCTGCCCCATCGCTTGTGGGCAAAGCTGCGCCCCGGTGCCGGCTCCAGCTGGAGAGAGAGGGTGGGAGAAAGGGGATGCAGGCACCACCGGCAAGCGCTCGCCGGCGATGGCCGCCTAGCTGGAGGCTGGCCCCATCCTCCATCCCACGGCAGGAGGAGACTGCAAGCCCTGCAGTCGCAGCCCCGAGATGCAGCGGGGCTCCACGCAGAGCTCAAACACATGATCTCTCCCAAACCCAGCGCTGCTGGGGAGACTCAGCACCCAGCCGCAGAAAACCGCTCCAGCCCATTGCTGCTGGGCTGGGAAGAAAGGGAGCTGGGGAACAGCCTCACCCGGGCTGCGGGGATGTGCTGCTGTCCTGGCGCAGGCCAGGAGCTGGCCATCGCCCAGGAAGGTGGCTGCAAGGATGCTCCATCCCTGGGGAGGCCGTGCTCACCCTCGGGGAGCTTTGCTGCTAGGATGCTGCGCCTCATAATTTGCCTGCAGCTTCAATTTCCTGCCCCTGGCTCTCATGTGTCCTTTCTCTGCTAGAGAGACTTCTACTACCTGGTATTTTCTGTCTGTGAAGTAATTATGCTCAGTAATTAAGTCACCCCTCAATCTTCTATTTTTATAGGCTAAACAGATTGAGCTCTTAACGCTTGTACTCTAAGGCATTTTCACCAATCCTCTAATCATATTTCTGGCTATTTTTCATCCCCGCTCCAGCTTCTAGTGTCCTTATAAAAAAGCAGGTCCCTGTGCCAGACCCAGCCCTCCCACGCTGACCTGCCGGGGCCAGCGGGGAACTGCTGCCCCTTTCCCAAGGCCCCACGCACCGCTCACACGTAACCCGAGGGCTTCCCGCAGCGTGGGCACGTCACGGTCACGCGGCCCACGGCTACGCCAGGACGTTGAGCAGGAGGTCCCTGGGGCCCCTGTGGCGCATACACAGACGGAGGGGTCATAATCCCTCGCAAAGACTGATCCAGCTCCAGCTTAAACCCAATTAAGTCTGCTGTCTGCCTGCTCCCACCTGGGGGCTGCTCCAGCATCTCTTTGTTCTTGTGGTCCGTTTCCAGGCTCAGTTTGGGATCAGTTTATTGTCACCAGCTGTCCCTGCGCCAGCACTGTCCTTCCAAGTGCCACACTACAGCAGCCAGCTGAGGACTGGCCGCAAAAGCAAACACCCCACCAAGAGGAAAGAGGGCACAGACTGTAATTATGCCACTGCAGACGTGCCCCCCCACCCCGAACATGGGCAGCTCCTGACAAGGAGAGGATGTCCTCCCACGCAGGACCTGCAGTGACTTAACATCTCTCTGTCTTCATGGGGCCAGGGGCCAGCAAGGGCTCAGGCTCTCCACCACCAGCCCCAGCTGCCAGTGCTCAAGCAAGCCTTGCACCCTGCGCTTTGCCGGGCTTTAATCACCCCCAAAAGCTTCCCCAGCAGCGCACGTCAGATTTGCACCACCACGGCGGTGCAAAGCTTCATTTTGCTTCTCTCTTTGTGATTGCTGCCTCCCCCGTGCAGCGATTGGGTGCGTTTTCCTTGCTGCCCCCTCGCCCCATCCTCGGCACTGCTGCACCCACAGGGCACTTATCCCCTCTGCCGCCAGCCTCTCGGCTTGAGAAGAAACCACCGGCAGCCCAGGCGAGCCAGGGCGAACCCACTGGAAGCAGGCTGCGAGGGAGGGCTGAGCGCAGCGCCTAATCCCAGGGGGCAGGGGGGCTGCCTAAGCCCCTCTCTGCCCCCGGGGAGGACGCTAAGCAGGATTGGACTTTAACCGCTGAGCCTGGGCGCGACGAGCGATGATGCCGTGTGGGGTGCAAGCAAGGTTCCCCAGCCGGCTGCTGCTCGAACACTCCGGTGCTGCTGGCACGGCTCAGCACAGCAGGAGGGCAGGGAGCAGCTCTGCCCCTCAACCCGCGGCCGGCCGGAGCACGCTGCCCGTGGCGGGGAAGGGTCGCCTGTTAAAATCGGGCGCAGGCAGCGTCGCAGGCAGCATCGCAGGCAGCGTTGGGCGCCCATTGGCGCGGGCACTGTTGCTAGGGGAGCCCAGCGCCTTGCTCATTGGCGCTGGCGCTCGCCCACCTGCTGCCGCCCTCCCCGGCTCCTCGCTGCTGCCTCTCGGCCCTGGCCCCAGCCCTGCCTGCTCCGCTGCCACCGGCCCTCCAGCCGCAGCCGGTCGCGCCGTGTCCCGTGGCCGCGTCCTGTGCCGCAACGGCCCGCGCTCGGCCCTAGAGCAGGCTGACCCCCGCTCCAACGGCCCCTCGCGTCCTGCGGCCCCCTGCCTCTTGCCAAGGGCTCGGCTGCCGCGCCGTGCCCCACGTCTGGCACCGTGCGGTGCTCCTACGGCTCGCCGTGCCGTACGGGCTGCTGCCCCCTCGCAGAGCACCCCTGCAGCCGAGGGCCCCGAGGGCCTGCTCGTCGCGCCTGGGAGCCCGGTGCCGGTGAGCGAGGCTCCAGCACTGCCCAACCTCGCCCTGCGCCCGGCCCCTACGGCCGCACCGGGCACCGCGTAGCGCCCTATGGCTCTGCCCCTACAGCCCAGCGTCCCCGCTGTCCCA
>VXAL01001650.1:2035-28732 GCA_013399475.1 Chauna torquata | reverse complement strand
GGCTTATCGCGTGTTGCTGTTTCAGTCTGTTTCTAGATTCCTCCTGGAGAATTTTAAGAGGAACTAGCGAAGGGAAAACATAAACAAGCTAGATGCTGAACGCTTGCAGCTGCAGGGCTCCGAGGCGACAGGCGAGCTACACCCTGTCAGCTACCTTGCTCTAGGACTGATATCCAAGTCCAAGGACAAAGAGGGAAAGGAATTCTCAACAGTAACTGGTTTGCAGGGAGGATAATTTTTTTTGTAATTATCAGTGTGTTGTGTATGCACGTGATGCAGTACAGACGGTTCAAGCAGCTCACCTGTTTGATGTTTATGGCATTGATAAAATTCATAAGCTTAACTGATACGTGGCTGCCCCTTTTATTTCTGCTTACACCTAAGAAGCGTGTAATGACTGGTAAAGGAAAGCTGGGAGGAAACACTGAGCATTAGCTGAAGGACAAACAAAGTAATGTGAAATGGGATGTTTATCAGATATTTTTTCATATATTTTTTAAAATGGTGGAGCCACTGAGGGATGCCTTGTCAAGTAGGAAATGGAGCACCGTATTCTAAATACCCTCAAGCAGAGGAAACAAATACGTGATTCAAATTCCTTTTCATTACAGATTTCAGACATAACAGCCTTGAAGAATTTCACTTCTAGTGAAAGTATATGAAGTTTTAAAAAACATTCATGTACATATTTTTAGAGGAGCTGGAGTCATAAATGTAGTTTGGTAGAAGTGTGAAGTTGAGCGTAACAGGAGATGTTTGAAATAAGCTCTGTGGTGGAGAATACATTCTAAAGTATATAAATAAATATTTATATATATAAAAAATATATTCCAAAGTTCATAAATAAGAAAAACTAAGTGTTTAGAATTTTTAAGCTGAATTTAAACTCATATACTGCTTCAAAATCTAGGAAGCTAATGTGGAAGTTTCAGAGGGAAAAGTTTACTTGACATCAAAGTAAGATTGATTTTGAAATTATTTAAAATTTTCTTTCACAGTGAATGTAACTTTTCTGTTTAGTGTTATTCTATCTGTATGAAGCTTTTAATACTGCTTTTCTGTAAGAGAGCAGAAAGGTTGTAGGCTGTAGGATAAACTGATGTTTTGCTAAATGTTGTGTAATTAACCAGCGAATCGTTGAGTGTATAAAACAGGCTAGTTATCAAAACATTATTTGGGCCACTCTTGCTTGCACAGAACTGTGCTGGTGCTTGTGGTATTTCTGTGGACGCAAACAGTGATAATAGATAAACATTACAAATATTAAAGTAATAAAAAAAAAAAAGCCATATATATTTATCTCCAACTAGATAGATGTACCTTTTCTAGCATTGTGTCCTGATCATTAAATGTTCAGAAAGTTTTATATGAGGTGATATTATACAAATTCTTATATGGGCAACAGTAGTTGTGTGTTTGTAGAAGCAATAGTCATTCTGAATGCTGCGATCGTATTTTTGAGACACTAGTTTTAATTTCAGTTGTTCAGAATATCTGGAAAAATGCAAGGCATGCTGCTAGTTCTGTAAGTTTCAGAAAATAAGGCTGACTTTTTAAGTTATGAGTGGCAGCAATTTTATTGGAATTCCATTTCGAGGATAACCGAAGGGAGTGAAGGTGAGGAGAATTTTTGTGGTTAAACACTCACAATATAAATAACTGTAGCTAAAATATAACTTCTGTTCAAAGAGATGAAAATGTGAGGGCAGTCCAATATTAATGGCCTTGTTCACCCTAGAACATGAGATAGTACTGTGATTTTTTTTATTATTTTTTTTGCTTATCCACACAGACAGCTGACTGCCCTGTGGATGATGTGGCTGTGCGGATGGGCCTGATGAAGTTGTCTTGTGCCCCCCCGGGGCACCTCACACTGTTAGCCTTTTTTTTCTCTCCTGCCCTGTAAAATCTTTGTCTGGTTGTGTAGCTGGGGAGTGAAAAGTAAGGGCTACTATTTTAGACATCTCTTCTCTTGTTATGGATGTTGCTGAGTTATGGTCATCTTATTTACAGTAGCCACGGGCACGACTTTGCCTGTTGCTGTGGGAAAGGTAAAGATTTTGAACTTGCGCTGATCAGTGTGTGGAGCTCTTCCTGACCCTGTAGACCTCTGTCTGAGGTTGGCTTCTTTGTAAAGAGATGAAATTCATGGACAGGTCATTATAGGTAGAGTGAAGTAAGCGCTCTATTCCAAACTGTGCGTAAGGTAACTGGTGATGTCATCAAAGTAAGTTTGTAGTGGTATAAACTGTTAATGTGGCTCGTGGGCTTGTTGCTTTTTTCTTAGCCGTAAGGTCCAACAGCATTTTTTTCCTAGGGCAGTGCTGCCAGTCAGGCAGGCTTCCCTAGCTCAGTTGGTATCCCTTTTTGGTTTGGTGCCTTTTCCAGTGGGTGTCTCGTTTCTGACTCCTCTGCCGCTGTTCTGTTCGTCAGGCTGTCTGGCTGCTCGCTCCTTCTGAGATTGCCCAGCATTAGGCCTTATCTTACACTGAGGAGGTAGTTCTCTGAAGCCTGCCTTATCTTCCACTTGTTCTGTGGCAGCCTTAACACCTGCTTCCTTAAAGAGCAGTGTATGGGCCGGTACAACTTTTGAAAGAACTTTATTACTACTAGCTACAGTGCAGCAAATCTGCTCTGTGCTGTGCTGTGTATAGAATAGTTTAATAAGGATTCCTCAGGAAAGAGATGGCTGTGTGGTACTAATTGATGGCCAGTTTATTTTGGATCCTTAAGGATTGTATTATCCAATGAGTGTTAATGTATGCTGCCTAAGTAACTTAGAATATAGTCACAGACTCAGAGCTTAAATGTATACAGGTACTTGAAAATTATGAGATTATAGAAATCAAAGTTTCAGTGAACGCTGCTTCAAGAAAGCAGGTCATGCTAACTCAGGCTATTTTCAGCTTATGTATGCTAAATATTCAGTCAGGTAGCCACTTAAACAAAAGAAATGTCAATGAATAGTCATGGATTTGTAAAATTTATGCTGGGGAGGAAAGCTGGCTTTTTCCTTCTGCTAAAAGCAAGGTAAAATTGCTGTTGCGTGTATGCTGGGATGGAGGAAGGGGGAACTGCAACATCAGTGTGGCTAATGTAGCGTTCGGCGAAATGAGTGGCTGCTGATAGGTCTGTTTCGTTGTGTTTTGAGTTTTGTGCACAGTGATCTCTGAGAAAAAGAAAACATATAGCATCATCTTTCAAAAATGTGCATGCAGTTATGATGCCAGCTAGAGGCAGAACTTTCAGGTGTATCAGTTTCACAGGATTTGCCTCTGGAGAGGTCATGAAATAGTAGTTTCAGAAGACAGTTTTCTCTCCAGTTTGTGTATCTCAAAGATGCTACCAATTTGAGAAGAGCAGCAAGCCCTTCAAAGCAGTGAAGCACTGCTTTAGCGAAATTGCAAAAGCGTTACTTAATATGCTTTCCAATAAGGACTAATATTATGTGGTGGACAGAGGATAAATCTTGATAATGACCTTTTGTGTCTTGATTTGATTTGAAAAATTGATGCATTTGTTTTATTTAAATCAAGACATATATTTGTAGATATATATGGTAGATTTAGGTTAGATAGGTAGATAGGTTAATTTAGATTAGAAATTCTTCACTTTGAGAGTGGTGAGGCCCTGGCACAGGCTGCCCAGAGAAGCCGTGGATGCCCCATCCCTGGAGGTGCTCAGGGCCAGGCTGGATGGGGCCCTGGGCACCCTGATCCAGTGGGAGGTGTCCCTGCCCAGGGCAGGGGTTGGACAACGTGAGCTTTAAGGTCCCTTCCAACCCAAAACATTCTGTGGTCTCATGTCTGGTCATTAATGTCCTCAAGGTTACAGACGTAATTAATCTGACAAAAAGGATGATAAAAAACTTGAATATGTAATCATCTGTTTGAGGTTGTCTTGATCTCACCCTGGTGACAAAGTCCACAGACTCAGCCCTTGACCCCCTACAAGACCACTTTTATATTACTCCTGACTTGTGAAATGAACTTTCTATATCCCAGAGGGCACTTTTAGGAAGAATGAACAGGGAACCATTTTAGTGGTTTATTCTGTTCTTTTTGTATTCCATGAAGGCAGTTGTTCTGCTTTTTCTCCCATACCTGAAAAATAGTGCTTGAACACCATAGGTAGACAGACATTGTGCTGTTTTTCAGGACACATTGTTTTTGAAGGGTATAAACCTGTGTCCTTCTGTTTAAGGAGCTCTGAGTTTTCAGGTGTGTATGATGAAAATGCCTAGATCCCCTTTCAGCTTACTTACTTTCTTTTCTCTTTTTAGCTATCAGAATTTATAGGATCTGCTATTGAGCCTGTCTAGATTATTGAGGGAGACTTGTGTCAGCCAATGTCTGATGGCTTTGGGGCTCTCTCATATGATTAAAGCAGGTATGAATGCATAGCTTCACACTTCCTGTTTATAAATCTGTAGAGCTGCAAGTAGCTGCTCAATTCACAGAGCAGTAATTATTTCACAACTTCGGCATTCAGTTCTGATGCTTGTTTTGGGAGGATACCTCAGTAGTCTTAGCTGAACGTGTAATACAATGCACAAGTGACTTGAGGAATTCTGCTTAAACTTCCACAAATGGATGAAAAGAGGCTGTTAGTAGAAGCAAAGTTTTTTACCTGTAATTCTTCTGCTGCGAAGTTGCAGTGCTTTCTCCTTTACTTCAGGTTCCAAGTTGAGAGAAGTGTATTCTGTCAGTGGTTTTCAACCTCTCCTTACATGTGCCCAAGTTGTTTACTACTGGGATTGAGGAACATTTGTATGGTGAACTTCAGTCAACTAAGAATGTTTCCTTTCCTGAGATGCCTTTTGTGGCCTTTAGAAGAATTTATGAAACATCAGCTGAAAATTTAATTCTTTAGAGAAAATGTTGCCTTCTGTTTAAGCTTTTGTGAATGCTGTAGTTCTGAAGGAGCTGATCGTGCGTACCTTTTTAGTAGGTCTTCAGTTATTCTTAGGTGGTTCCCAAGTCCAGCTGTACCACGCATGGCAGTAACTTGGAGAGTAAGTGCTCAGATGTTGGATGTGTGCACAGTAATGCAAGTGTGATAAAACAGGATTTAAGAGGGCAGGCATTTCATAAACAAGAACTGGTTGAACATCTCAAAGCAAAAAGCCCTCAAAACCTTTATGCGTGATTCAGTAAATGTTGGGAGTTCTCTAGTTTCTCACTTTAACAGATGAAATGTGTCCCTAAATAATAGTAGTCTTGTAATGTTAGATGCATTGTTACCCTGTCAGCATGTTACTAGAGATTCAAATCAAAGTGGTCAGGAAAGCTGCCAAATGAGCATAAAATAGATGATATCATTCCAGCCATGGTGGCTGGGAGGATAAGCTTTAACAAATCGTCAGTTCTAGTGTTGAACAACTTGATAAAAGCTAGAAGTACACTATCAGAAAACTATATATATGTAATATATTTTCTTACATTGACATGGTAGATTGAAATGGAGTACTGAAAACATTTTTGTTTGGTTTTATAGAATATATGCCTATATCTCATATACCTCCAAATTGTTTTCCTTTGTCTTACATTTTAATCAATGAAATCAGGTTATTCATGGTCAGCTCTTTCTAATCAGTTTCTAGTTCTTACTTGTGTAACAGCAGACTTTTTTTTTTTTTTTTTTTTTAATACACGCCCAGAGAGATTGTTAAACTTTCATCCTTACAGGTTTTCAAGACCTGCATGGACAAAGCCCTCTGCAGTCTGGTCTGAGTTGAGTGTTGGCTTAGGTTTAAGCACAAGGTTGAACTAGGTGACCTTCTGAGATACTTTCCAACCTGATAGATTCTGTGAAATATTTCTGTTCATTTGGAATTTTGTAAAGCCTTGTTTTTATGCAGTATAACTTCAGGGTCCTAAATCTACCTGACAGTGTCCTGGAGAGATGATAAAATAAGACAAAAATAGAAACTAAGAAGCTTTTCAAAATGACATGAAGCATCTCTAATGAAATGTGAAAGACAAAAAAAAAAAGAAGGGGCTACTTGAGTCCTCCTGTACTTGACCTGTAACAGTATCAGGCTTTCTGGCTGCTGGCACTGTGTGAGAAATCACTAAAACAACCCTCATTCCCTTTCTTATGCTCAAAAGGAAGCAAGCCTACTGTCTCATTTCATAAAATAAGTATGGCATTCATTTTTTTAGTGCTCAAAAAAAATGAAATCACATTCAAAAAGTGGGCCTATGAAGGGATGACAAGCTTTGTGAGAATAAAAGAGAACACAGCATCAGCAAGTTATGTGATTAGATGAGGCATGATATGTCTATTTAATTCTATAAAATAAGATTATTATACAACTACTACTTTGGGACTGATTATGATTTTTCTGTAATTGAAAAAAGAACCAGACATTACTAATGTCTGCCACTTTTAAATGACAGAATATCTCCCCCAAAATTGAGTATATATGTTTTTTTGGTTAGCTTGTGAATTCATAAATTCATTCTAAACAATTTGGTATAAGGGGAGTATCAGGTAGGTCTAGTGAGTGCTATATCCTAGAGGTCTTATTGTGGCATACCAGTTATTTTTAAAATAATCCTGCTTGCTTTTGGTCCAAGAAGAAATCCAAAATACAGTGAACGTATAGAAAGGAAATGGAGGATATGTAGAACAAATGTTGCGTTTCCAAATACTGGAAAGTTGTGGGGGTGTGCTTGTTTGGTTTTTTAGGGCCTGCTGGGTTATTTAACAGTAGGCTGTTAGTTTTCAAAGATTTGCTCAGTGGGGAGCTGTGCATCCACTTGGGTCCTGCAGGGCTGAGTCGGTGCCGTGTGCGTCTTTGGGAGCTGCGGTGTTTTAGTGCTGCTGACTGGGGGGCTGGGAGTGCACAAAGAAAAGTTTGGTGTCTTGCCATGGGACCTTGCAGAGTAAGGTACCTGGGGAAGCCTCTGAACTGAAGTTGTGTTCTTAAGGAGTAGAAGCGGTGTGAGTTTTTCTGCCTGTCCTTGACTGGTAACTTTGCCGTTGTAACAAGTGACACGTTTGCCATCCACTGCTTACTGCGCCCTAGGTGTCTAGCAGCACTAAACTGTGCGCCAGTAACTGACGGAATTACTTTGAATAATGTGTGGGACTCGGAGTTCAGCGGAGACTACTTTGCAGCACACAGCATTGGATTTGAGCTGCCCAATCTCTCTTCAGGTGAGCTCCAGTTAGGTGTTGGCTGATAGCTGGCTTGTATGAGGAGCGTTCAATGGGATGGAAAGCATGCTGAGGGCACGTTTGCAAGTCTTCAAGCTCTGCACGTGTCTTCAGAGCTGGAGTATACAATCTGTTCTTTAGTAGTGTTTGTAACAAAAACTGTCATTTTCCTTTTTTTAGGTTCCTATATAGGAAAGAAAGTTTTGTAGGTTAATTCTAAATAAGACTTTCAATTTTTAAGTATTTTTAAAACAAGTTACGTCTTAATTTGTTATATTGCTTGAGGCAGTTGCTTTTTGTTTAAGATATACTTAATCTAAATTACTGTGAATATCCATGTGGTATTTGCAATATTGAAGAACTACAAAAAGCATCTTTAACATTTAGTTTTCATATGAAAAGGTCATTTACATAATGAGACAATGAAGCCTTTGGGCAAAGATGAATGAAGAAGGAAAAATCCATTAATGTAGATTCTGCCTAAGAGTTTGAAAGGGCCTAATTCACAAAACTTTGAATACTATATTATTGGTAGCACTTACTGGAATAAAAATACCCTGCTTGCTTAAAGAGCAGCAAAATCCTAACACACATTGTTTTGCGATTTCTTAAGGGACATATTGCGTCTGTTAGTGATGACTGTTTCTGTGTAGCTGTAGTCTTTTCAGCTTAGCTGTGTAATAATACTTAGCATTTCTTTTTTACGTAATGAATCTTAACACCTCTGAGAAGTGGGTTTATTACTAGCCCGTGTTTACAATTGAGCATGGTTGGCATAGTCCTTGTAGGTAAGGACATGCTTGGATGGAGCGCGTATCTTTTAACAGCAGTTTTATTAAATGGATGTAAAAGTTCTTCTGGGTTTCTGATTCTTAATGGGTATAAGCTGGGCTTGGATCTCAGTTTGTGACGAAATGTGTCTGCATGTAATTTTTGTAGTGTTTCAACCAAATTTGTTTAAAAACTGATGCAAGTTATGATCAATCACAGCATTCTTCTGTGTAGGCAGGTCACTCATCATAACGACAATAAAAGAAATCCTTCACTATTTTAGTTTAATCCTGACAGGCAGCTGAGTTCTAGGAGATAGAGATGTGTGTTTGTTAGTTAAATAATCTAATAGTTTAAAAAAAAAAAAAACTCTTTAAAAAAAATACACTAACATTTGTAACAAGGCCTTTATTTGCTTTTGAGGCAAAATAGAATATGCCTGGGAAAGGTTTGGACAATTTATGATCAAAGCAATTTGCAGTGACCAGGATGTATTTCCCATTGTATACATTATTTAATGCAAAAATGGCCCAAGCACTGAATTCATTACCTAGCGGAATCCTTACCTCCCCTGAAGTGGTTAGCTGTCACAGGCAGGGTACTTGGCGTATCAAGTGACATGCCATGATCTCTAGGGCTTTTAAATCCTCCTCTCCCTTCCTCCTTTTAGCCTGTCAGAACACACATCAAACCTCCCCTGCCCCACAGAGATGTGCTGATGAGGCTTACAGCTCATCGTGCTTACGATGTGGTGTAATTGGAGCAAAACAGCAGTCTCTCTTCTGGAGTGGTGCTCATAAGCTGCATAGGTTAGGTGCGTTCGCCTATGCGTTAAGGTAGAATGCGGTGCAAACCATTCAGAATTTCTGGGAAAAGGTTTAAAGCTGACAGGATAGCCCCTGACTAGCTTTGGACAAACTGGGAAGAAATACCATCTTGCTTTACACCCTGCCATATACTTTAAAGATGGTCTTAAACTGTTAGTGATACGTTCTGTGCCTTAAAATGGGATTTGACTTCTCTTCTGGTCAGGTTCTCTGCAGCTGCATGTCATGAGCAGTACAGAAGGGCAGCATACAACTGATCTGGAGTGCGGCAGCCATATCAGTCATCAGAGTGCCATAGCGAGGTCCTAACTATCTACTACAAAGGAAAAATGAAGCTATACTTTCCAGTGTCCTATATAACATTTATTCTGATGGTGATTTTTTCTATGTTCAAAACCTTTGAAGCTGTTTCATGTAGTCCTGTAGGTAATAGCTGGCTTCTTGGTGGGTAAAGAGTATGCAAGGGTAAAAAAAACAACAACAACAACAAAAAAACAACTTGGCTCCAAATTAATTTTAATGTAAAATTTTAACCTTTTTTTAATTCTGAATGAATACCTTCAGTGGTCATGCAACATCAGATTTTAGATTGTAGAGAAAGGGGGAAAAAATTATTCTGTGCTTAGCAGTCTTAGAGAGCAATCATTTAAAAGCAAGACTTGATGCTTCAAGAATAATGTTACAATTGTTTAGAGTCTGAGTTGGATCCAAAAGTTCTGAGAGGTAATGTCACCAGACCAAAATTGGAGGTTAACTGCATTCTGCATAAAAATATGTTTCGTGTACTTTAACAATAACACCTATTAAACCCCTCTTGATTCTTCCTCACACAAGCTTCAGTTATCATCCACTCATACAGTATAAGTATTTAATATAGAACATATGCTTACATTTCCATTGTGTTTTGAATTGATATTCCTTATCTTAGTTTATAGTGATAATGGAAATTGTCAGGTTTTGTCCAGTAGCAGGCTGCTTTGGCCTGTTCAGTCATGAGCTGAAATACTTTAACAGGTGTGTGCTACTGTCACAGTGGAACACTGCAGATGATCATAAGACTGATTTAGTTGGATTTTTGGCAGTTATGTTGAATGACCAATGTTACTGCATTAGTTTGGAAAATTATTTTGAAATTCTGAAACCTTGAATGAAAAAAAAAACTGGAATAAGCTCAGAAACCTAGGCAGAACAGGAAGTGCCACATTTAGTAGGTCTGTGGACATAGATAAAAAGAATTGAAAGTGTTGGGATAATAATTATGAGAACTTTAGTTTCGTTCTATAAATTAACTTGAATATGGCATCATGAATTATTTCAGGCTGAAGAAGTACTTTCAGTGCATGTTTCTAGTAGTTAGGTGTTGACGAGAAACAAGGTTTTTTCTGCACTGGAAATTTCCAACTCTTGTGAAGATGATTTTTACCACGTTTTACCTAAGTGTGATACAATTAAATACGGGATTTTAGTTTTGAAGTTAGAAAGGTGAATTTGCGCTTCATATAGCCGAAGCAGCATTGCTTGAAGAAAAATAATTTCCAGCAGTTAGTGTAGTCAGTGTAGTCTGCTCTGCATTCTGTGAGGATGTTAACAAAGGACGTTATCAGTGGAAAGGTAATACAAAAACTTTTTGGCCCCTGTTTTCCAGTCTTGCAGCTAATGACATGATTTTTCTTTTCCTAAAGAATTGTAATCAGTCCTCCTGTCACTGACAAATTCACCACTTTTTTGTATTACCTGCAACTCTTGTCTTCTCATCGTCTTGGTTAAGGAATGGCTGTGTAAGTGTCTTGTATTAATTAGTCTTATTCCCTAAATAATGAATAGATTGCAAAGTAGATGGGTTAAAGGAGGAAGGAAACATAATATACACTAATTCTAAAATAGAGCAGTAGATAAATATCTGCAGAAGCCACAGAGTATTATAAGAATAGAGCTTTAAAAAGCAGAATATAAAGTATTTGATAAATGTCTTTTCATATAAAGTGTTCACAGTTTATTATGTAAATGTACTGCTTCTAACAGAGACAGCGATGTCCTTGGGGATATCTTCAGAGTCTCGGCAGAGATTCAGGGAGTGACTCCAACTGCTGAAGCTATTCAGGGCATTGTAGCTCTTTTGTATTAAGTTATTGTAATACCTTTTCTGTTTCTATTCTTCTGTGAAATAGTGGACAATGTGTATGGGACTCTGAGTTACCACATCCATCTAAATGGTCAGTGGCAGTAAAATTACTGGAAGGTGGTTTCCCATATAGCTGTTAAGTGGTGTATCTAAATATGTTTTTTCTTTCTTTCTTGTGAATGTAGGACCTTGGGAACAGTATACATCTGAAGATGAATATTTTTAGAGATAAATTTTGTAATAGGGTACGGATATACTTAAATCTAGTACGGCATTTTTCAGGATATTCCTTCAAAATTAGTCCTCGTATGTGTGGAGAATTCTCTTAACAGGAGATGCAGCAGTGAAAATAGAGTTTGGAAACAGTGAAGCTAATTATTTGCTATTGTCTATTTAAGAACTATCTCTGATTCAATTCTTGGTGTCATGCTAAAGGTGTAATAGCATCCTAGAACTAATCACATTAGTTTTTGTTTTACTGCTTGACTGTATAGGCTAGTGTCTCTATTTGTGATTTTGGTTTTATTTTTCAGCCTTTCACAGATTTGCATAAAAAACTTACCATGCATTTATAGCAGCGTAGCAGAAGACAATTTTGTGACCTGACGATAAATAGTTTGCTTTGTATGTGAGAGTTTTTTCCACAATTGTATCCCCAACAGTTGAGGATACAAAAATTTAGCAGGGTATAAATAGTCTCTGAATCTTCTATTATTCTTTACTTGTTGTAGTACTAACTACTACGCTTAACTAGAGTTGGCTCTTTTAACTGCCAAACACTTGAGTTACATACTTCATCCAGACTGTACCAGCAATTGCAAATCATAACTCCTTGCCTTTAATCCTCACTGAAGGCTGTGTGAAACACTGCCTTCACGTACAGAAGTTGCAGGTTATGTTTAACTTTGAGGCTTAGTCAAATTTTTTTTTTTAAATAACAAACAATGCCATTTTATAGTATAGATGCATTTAGAGTTTTTGACACTGTTGAAAGGGAGGACGTGAAATATTTGTTATATTAAAACGTATTTTTTAGCAAGGTTCTTGTGTGGTGTTTGCACTTGCATAGTTGGCATTTGCAGTAGTGCCTTGAACCTGCTTTCAGAGGCTGGCCTGTACCTGCAGAGGATAGAGCTCTCCTGGTGAGTGCTTCTGCCTTTGATTTTAACAGGCTGTTTATTTCTTGGAAAGGAGCTATGTAATGTAATTTTTTATGTCTTACCAAGCATAAATGTCTAGATGATTTTCATGATGGTAATAAAGTGGAAGCACTTTTTCTGAATTGTGACAGAAGCCGTTCTGCTCACCTTTGACAGCACAAACTGTCAGTGTATTTGCCAGGAAAGCTGACAAAGGGACAGCTCAGAAAAGCAGTTTTGTTTCTTATCTAAATTGGAATAATCATCCATTCCAAATATTGAAAAGATTGCAAAATAAAACCATCATCATAGGAAATAATGTACAAATTACATAACTGTGAAGATGCATCAGAAGAAGGCAACAGTGGAAGTGGAAAGAAGAATAAGAGGAATGAGGAGGTTATAAACAGCAATGAGCAATGACTTTGCTCAGGTGTGGGTAGGTGTCCCAGGCGGGGCTGCTTGCTTGGAGGGCTTCTCTAACCCCTGGTTTGTTTTCCTCTGTGCTTCTGTCAGAGGTTCTTGTCGCCGTGTTACAGCACGGAACGGTGCTGCGCTGCAGGGTGGCTTCTGCTCTGTGTTTAACATTGCTCGAAATGTGTCCCTCTGCCTCCTTTCCCTTTTCTGTACTGTTCCCGTGCCTGGCTGTGCTGGTGAGCTAACTGCTTTCCCTTCTCCAGGGTCAGCAGTCACTTATTCAGAGCATCTAGAGCAGCAGCAGCACCTCATCTTGGAGGAAGCGGTATGTGCCCTGCCGAGGGCCCGTGGCCGGGAGGGGTGGCATCCTCTGGTTAGTCAGGGCTGGAAACAGCTTAGTTCACTCACTGAGAATGAGCTTACCGCTTCTTCAGTTGATAACGGTAATTACTTTTGTCTCTAACGCTGCAGTCTATTGCACTTAAATTTGCAGTAGTACGTATGGTAAAAGTTATTGTAGTGATCTGTGGAGGTTTCTGAATTTTCAGGTTCTTTCAGCTTTCTTCTGTGGCTTGCAGGGTTGGACTGGTGAGCATATAAAACTAGGCTCCTTTAATTCTCGAGGATATAAAATATAGCCAATAAGATTTAAGTGCTCAGATAGTGGGAAGATTATTTCACTGCTGGGGCTGTTATGTAGCAATTGCTATCCGCACCAGTCTTATGGGGAAGGTTGTCACAGAACCTGTACTGATTAGCTTTGCTTGAAGCAAACATAATCCAAATAGCGATGTGACAGTGTGTGCCCTGATGGAGATACTTTACAGATGGATAAAACAGGCTAATAATACTTAATGGCATTCTTTTTGAGGATGGTAACTGTGAGAAGTAAGCTCTTTGAAGATTAAAAGTGTCGCATAAATGCTAAGTATTCTTGTTACAGAAAATTGGCAAATCCTATTGTAATAACTAAATCTTCTGCTTTCCACACACAGGATGTTAAACCTTTGATATGCGTTATGGTTAGGTCTAATAGAACCAAGAAAAGCTTTATCCCCAGGATGAACCACTACTACCCAAAAACAAAGAATAGGTATGAGGGGAAAACAAATTGATTGAATAACTGGATTTTTTTTGTAGTACCAAAACTGTGTTGCTGTTATCCTTAAATTCCTGTTGCATACTGTTCTTAGTAAATGTCATGTTAAGAAGGTTAAGTCTTTACTGAGATGCACTGTGTAATTTGAATGGTGCAATTGTTAGTGTTGTGGTTGAGAGGAACTCCTTAAGAGTGGATTGTTTTGTTGGAGGGCAGGATTTTTGTCTGTCATCCCCCCCAAATATTCTCAAAGGGATTCCTTTTTGCAGGGATGGGAGGGTGTGGAGTTTGTCTTTTTAAAAGCATAGCTGGTTCATGTATTTCAATTGTACTTTGCAGTTTGTTTTTTGTATTTGGGATTTTTCCCAAACGTATTTTATGTTCACTTGTACATTTTCCCTCTTTGAAGCTTTTTAGTAGTTGCTTTGGTTTTTGTAAATTCATAACTGCAGCCAATGAGTCACAATAAAGACTAATGAAAAAAGTAATAAAATTTCCATGTATAACTAGGATGAAGATTCCTGAGGGAAATATTGAGCAAGTGATTACAGGGAAGATAATTGTCTGGTTAGGGAATTATATGCCCTGTGAGTTTGATATTGAACCTGTAAAACTGTCACTTAATAATTCTAATATTTTGATTTTTAAAATCAGAGGTGGAAATCAGAGCTTCAGGTAGGTGAATTTTGCTTCCTTTCTGAAGAATGATCAAGTCTTTTTCTTTTTTTTTTTAACTCAGTTTTGATTATTTTTAGTAAGGAATAAATGCAATGTTATGCTGATGGCTGCAAATTATTGCTTACCTTATATACTTGAGACCTGCAGGGCTTTGGGGCTTTTTTTTTTAAAGGCACTGATATAGCAAGCTGTCTTTTATCCAGTAGTGACTGGATAAGCATTAAGAATTGCTTTGTTTTATTTGTTTGTTTTGTCTGTTTGTGGAGTATTGTGGAAATCTTGATCCTTAAAATTCTGGGAAAGTGTCATCCCTATTAGATGTTTCGTAAGATATTTTAGTCAGATGAGCTCAGTGTGTCTTTACCCTTCCCCTTAACTGAAGTTTTTATACTCTGTTTTTTTTCCTCCTGATTATGTAGTAATTTGTTTCCTGTTTTGATTTTCAGCACTGTCGATACCTTGTGGTTTGCTGTCTGGCTTCTTTTTTTTTTTTTGCTTGTCACCTGTAAACTAGAACATATAATTTCTTTTCATGTAGCCAAATGAAATATTTTGGGCTTGTGATACATAAAGATCTTGTCAGCTTTTTGATGCCATTACTGATACTTATGCTAATGTAAGTGATGATTTGCATGTCACTTCTGTGATGTTGGTGTAAGCAAAGGTCACCAACTCACCATTTGTTTTTAGCAGTCATTACCTTCTCTAGTAAGATGAAAGTAAACATGCGTATTGTTTCTGTGTCCAGTTTGTTGCAGCTTAGGTTAATTGGCTCTCAGTTTCTAGTAGCCATGGCAAATTAATTCCACCTACCCTCAGTTAAACTACTGCGATTCTGTCCTTTTCACAGATCAAAGCAGCTCCTTAGTACAATACTTTTACAGAGTATCTTAGATCATTTTTCAAACATCTAATGTGGACTAGAATTTATATTCATTTTAGTGTTGAGACAATTAAGATATAGAGAGGTTAAGTGCCTCTTGCCTGAATGTCTCGGCCAGTATTAAACAGCTCAAATGCTATGCTTTTATTCTTCTCTTTTGCTACAACAGCCAACTTTCTATGCTTTAAAAAGCTGCATTTTATTAGCTCATTCTGTATCACAGCATTTTACATAGTTTTGTTGGGATTTTGAAGATTAGGGGAAGACGCATTGTAAAGGAAGGTGTTTTTGTATCTGGTACTGACTTTCCTAATAAACGTGAAACAGGAATTTAAAACGTGTGTATTGTGCTCACTCTCGTTGCATGTCATAGGCGAGGTATGTAGTAATTATGTTATATAAGCTGTAATAAAACCATTAAGCCTGACTAACCACTACTTTTAACCTTTAGAGAATCATCCTTCAAAATTAATATTAGTTTCTTATAATGCTTAACGTTCACATGTGAACTGTTGCATCTTAAGCAGCCGAGCTTGCTTATAAACTTTGATGTTACCTCTCTTCAGTGCATCTGTCAATCTTTAAACTTTGCAAGGGCGTTGGAGAGCAGCCATACGCTAAGGGATGGGAAGATGAGTTACACTGGTTATCGCGTTAGGCGCGAGTTAGTTACTGGTGCCAAGCAGAGATGGCAGTGCATGGCAGTTGTTATATTCCTGACCTCAATAGTGTTCCTAGAGTTGCGTCTTTTTTAATTTCATTATTTTTAATAATAAAATAATTTTAGATTTTTGGCAGATTTTAATGACGTTTCGTACAGTATTTGAATAAAATAAACCATTGAAGTAATTTATAAGAACTTCAGGTTAGATTCGCTAGTCTCTAAGGAAGTATGATAGACTATGCAATGTATATACTTCCACTAGTGAGGAGCTGACTTTGATATAACCATTTTCTTCTGTCTTTCTTTCCAGCACAGGCAACGAACAAGCAAGAAGTATCGATATTAGGTGTATTTGATTATAATAGTCAGATTTTTATGATGACTCTCGGTAATTTTTCACTAGTAGTCCTGTAATAGCAGCATAAATTTTGCTGAGGCAGGTATTTGTTTCCCAGCTTGCTAAGTTTTGCACAGGCATTTGTTGTCTGTCGTAGGCCTTTTCAGTATGACCTTTGTCTTGAAGTGACAAGTTGTGCTGCGTATCGAACTATACGTTACTCTCAATGCATTTTAAAACTTTCCAAGATAAAGTCAAGAAAGTAGGGGGTGGAATTAGCACTACAGGATGTGGAAAGAAAAGAGTTTCTAAAATGAGTAGAGAATGTCTGCAGAATTTGCTAAAGCTCTATTGTAAGGGTTGATTTCCTCCAGCTTAGTTTAGTTAAACAGAACTTAAGGTACATCTAAAGATGTTACTTTCTCATTGCAGAATGAGCAAGTAAAATATATACTCTCTGTTGCTTGAAGAGAAACTGTGTGATAGGTAAATTATTATTTTATATACACTGGGCTACGATTTTTGTGTGAAATAAACTTTGAACATGAGAGCACATATAAGTGCTTCAGAATTTGAGTCTTATAGGTAAATGCTTCAGGTAATTAACCTCGTTGTTATGCACTCCTGTTAATTTTAAGTAGGATGAGGAGGAGGGCAGTAACTTCAGCTGTGTTCTCTGCCTTACTTTTTGAATGGAGCGTTTTAGCTAATGTCCAGGATGTGGCTATCTAACATTAGGCTTCTAAATAAATGTAGCGTATTTTTTTCTGAGACAGAGTCCCTACATCTCCCATTTATATCAGTGACGCTGCTGGCAGGGGTCCCATTTGAAAATCATGTCAGTTTTATATGACTCGCTAAATAAGCTTTATGTCTAGGGTTGGGCATGTAGGCTTGCAAAGTTTGAGCTGCAGATACAGTTTTATTCTAAAAGGAAAACTCCAGAATGACTTGGTGATAAATATGTAGAGTGAAAGCAGTGGAAAGAAAGAGGGTGGTTTCCAGCATGGGACTGCCATGTTATGCAGTTGGTTTTGCAAGGTGCTATACAGATCTTTAGCTGGACAGTTGTTAGTTTAAAAAAAATACTAGAATCATAAATCCATGTAAACAGCATTAAGTTTAGGTAACACTATTAAACTAAAAATAACCTCGGCAATTGGATGAGCTGAAGGACTGTTACAATTACTGTAAGTTGCAGTGGCACTTTTAGCTGAGGTTGCATGATTTCATTTAAACTTTATTAAACAAACTGGAGCTCGAGTATTCCCTGGAGAGTTGGATGCAGCACTAATCTTCTGTTAAACTGTCTTCAGCATTATTGGAAACCATCCAGCCAAGGTAGCGTTAAGGAGGGTTGTGGTGGCAAAGTTGCCTGGATAGAATGACAGAGTCTGTGACTTTTCCTTTTGCAGAAAAGACAGTTTGTATCAACGATGCAATTTGGAAGCAGGCTGACTGAGTCAGATAAAACTTTTAAGAATTAGAATGCAGTATGTAGCTATTGAAACTTGCTTTTCTTATTTTGAATTCAAACCTTACAATAGAAAGTTAGCTTCTGTAGTCTTGAGGTGTGAAGAATTAGGCACGCAGTTCCAATTAATAGCTATAGCTACATTGCTTTCTCTGCGATAATACTGAGGTTGTGCCACCTGGCATTGGTAGGAGCGATGAGATGTTTTTTGCTGTGTTGACTATTGTAAACTTATTTTGGAAAGTCGTACGTGTTCTGTTTTTCACTGTCAGGTTATGAGTGCAGCAACAGCGTATCTGCTAGTGTAGTGTCTGTGTATGTATAGTGAAAGCGGCTTGTGAATGGTCTTTTTTTAGGTGTTTGCAGAGACAACTGTCTCCTGAAAGTGTTTGGTAAGACTGCGCCTTTGGAAAAAGTGAATCTACTCAATGAAGGAACTTAAGTCAGTATATGAAGTGAGGTTGTTAACTATATTTATGTCTAAATGTTGGTTTAAAAATATCTGTGGTCTGTGGTGCTTGCTGCCACTGAAACTCCTTCTTATATGTTGTTAAGTATTGTTTTTAACAGATGCTTAGTGAATTCATTTGCAGAGTTTTTGAGCAAATGTCTGAATGCCTTTATATAAGCCTCTTAAATCTTGAGTTGTGAAAGACAAGAGAAAACTGTCTTAAAACCATCTTTCTTGCACTTTCATCGTTTTTTTTCGTCCTCTCCACCCTCCACAAAAATTTAAATAAAAAGGCTCCATTGAATACAATGAAGTGCTGTTAAAGGCTGCTGTCTGGAAGCTGAGGGCAGTGTTTGACATTGACCTCTTAATAATACCCATTTGGCATCAATAACTCCCCTGACCTTAGCTGGACTATCTATTCAGCACAGGATTTGTGCAACTGAGAGGGAAAAGGGTAGCTCGTGGGCGTGTGAGCATTCTAATTTTTATGATAGTAATGTATTGCTTCTGGAAATACTACTTTCATAATTTGCCTTATTTTTATTTCCTCTCTGCGGGTCATCATGTTCTACCTCTGTCAAATAATTGGAAGTTTCGTGTTGGGATTTTGTATTCATATATTTTGTCTTCTGTACTTAAAGTGAACGTTGATAATGTCTTTGATTTCTACTCTGCTCGTTTTGGTTGTGCTTTCATATGCTTAGATATAAATGTATAATGAACTTATTTTTGCAGAGCTTTGCAGATGATTGTAGGTGGCCTGCATCAATCATTTTAATGTGTCCCAGGGAAGGAATAGAAATGATTATCTTTTCTGTAATTCCATGACCTGTTTTGCAGTTTCTGCATGCAAACAATATTAAGTGATCTCCAGCGCTGCTAGTTTGCTTTTGAAATGTAACGTGGGTGAGCAGTATCAACTTACTATCTACTATTAAATGATACACTGACAGTTCTTTCTGAAGATGTTAGTAGCATTGGTTGACTAGTCTTCTTCCTTACCTTCCTTTTGCCAACCCATCCTTCAGTAGGACTCCAGCCACTTCTGTGTTTTGTGGAAGGTGTGCATCTGCGAGATTCTGCAAATTCTGGGCGCTGAAGAGCCACGGGCTTGGCTGCGGCACGCGCTCCAGGGAGAGGCAGTAGCTGCTGCCAGCCCCCCGGGCTGCGCTCTGAGGTACTGAGCGTTCCGAAGGCGTACTCGGCCGAGGTCCCGTCCTCGTGCTTGTTGTCTTTACTTGTGGTAGAGACAGCGAGACCTGTTTGCACAGAGTAGACGTCTTCTCTGTCTTGCAAAACAGCAAATCTACCGAATTAATTCACTGGTCTGTGTTACGTCGAAGTTTAACACAAGAAATACTGCTGGATGCAGTTCTGTCACCAGAGAGGTGGTTGCGTTTCAGCGCCTCCTAGGAAAATGTAACTTGTTTCATGCCCTTAGGGATGTAAGGTGACGCATAAAATGTCTCTGGAGTGCTAATATGGTCTGCAGTTAAGGCTGTCAGATTACAAATTGCTTTAATTTCTGTTAATACAGGTAAATCTTGTGAAGGAGTGGCCGGTTGAATTTATGGAAGTACTTGACTGACTAAAACCACTTTATGTTCTAGCCCATTGCGTATAGTCAGTTCACATTTATTGGATAAATAAAATTCTCCATTAAAACAGTAATTGGAAGTTTTAAATGGATATGTGCTGTTATATTTCTTTTAATCAATCCTAGCAAGAAAGTAGTGCACAAGTATATGCAAAACTGGTAGTGAGAAATGAATGCTAGGAGATAAAAAAATTGTTTCCTCCCCTAATATGTATGAAACAGGACAAATGCTGCAGCTGATTTTGACTGCTGGTGGAAGGAAGCTGTGGTTCTAACTTGAAATGTGTTTTGCTAGTTTTAGGATTGTGAGGAAAAAAATCTTATTTTTACATTCAAAAAAAGAAATGATCTCTGGGGGAAAAAAAAGTTTTGCAGTTTCCTTCTTAATCAGAAGGCTAGATGCTGTGGCTGTTAATCAGAGCATCGTCCTACAGCTACACGTGCACGTGGAACCGCACCTCAAACAGAACTGTTCAGGTTTTCCTACAACCTGTTATATTATGAAAAATTCTGTAATTGTTCTGGAGTTATGTACTGTTGACATATTCCTTGATACCTTGCTACCAAAAAGCCCTGTTTAGTATTTCTTGAGATAACTGAGAAGTCAGTGATGGACGTCCCAGAGAAAGTTTCTACAAAACTTCAATTTTAATGAAATTCTAATCTCTCACCAGTAACTGGAAGTATGGGAAGTCTTATTTTATTTAAATAAACAACAAAACCCCAAGGCCTTGGTATTCAGATGCACCAACATAGTATAGAATATGAGTAATTTCTATGAAAATTGTTTTCTGTGCAGCCAGGGAAGTAAACCTGAAATAGTGTTTAATTTATATAGCTGCATTATATAGGAACATCGGTAATGACATGATACTGTATGAAGTAGCTATGTATGTTGTGTATGTTTCAAATGTATTTTGGCAGTAAGCAATAATTAGGTTACTTGAAAGTCCATTATAATATGTGTAAAGCCATAAGTGTTTGGTTAGGTAAGGTTTTGTTTGTATATACATTTTTTTGCTGAATGACCACGAAACAGATAGGATTAACTGGTAAGGAGCTCAAAAAAAGAGGGAGAAAAAAACAGACTGCAAAGTGTTTTTATTAAGTGCGTGCGTGTGCTTTCATTGAACTGTTGCTAGATTTTATCTAGGATCTCATTTGTTTGCTTTACCTTGCTAAAATACTGAAGCTAGTAAGTTCTTTTTTATTTTGTCCCCTTAGAAACAAGCCAGCTTTTACTCTTAAAGATTATGTGGTGTGGGCTTGTCCCTGTTGGCTGAAAAATTGCTCTAGTGAGGTTGTGCATACGGAAGGGGTGTGGAGGAGGCGAGGTGCAGTATCCGTCCCTCTGCTGTGAAACAATTCTGTTAATTTCTTGCACATGTCTGGAAGAAAGGCTGCGCCGCGAGGGTCAGTTTCTTTGCAGAATCTTTATTTTGCTTCCCATTTCCTTAATTCAGAAGAGCCAGGGGGTGTGGAGAATGTCGCTTCAAGTTGTAAATAGCATATCTGAGAGTCTGTTTCCAATTAGGTAGGGAAAATATTGGAAGAAGACTTTAACTGGCATGCCTAACAAAGCGTTCGAGCATTCATGAAAGCATCACACTTAGAGACATAAAGAAAGAAACTGATTCTATGGACAGATGTTAATAAGAGACAGTGAAGTTTATAAACACCGTGTATGCCAGGTAGCAGTGGTGTACCAACATCCTTCCCCCATGTAATTAAAGTGTCTTTATTTTATTAAAATAAGATGTGATGATAATAACTTGAGTATGTCTTTTGCCAAATCTGTTTATTGATAACACCAGTGCAGTGTGGATCACACTTTAGGTTTGTTTCTTAGATCCTTGGAGGTGGTGTTTTTTGTGTCTCTGTCCCCCCCCGAATCCCCCCCAGAATCTATGATAACATTTGAGAAGAAACATGACCCAATTTCTGTTCTTACATGCAGTCGTAAAGTCAAGTCACTACTTTGTTTCGGTGTTGATGAGGGTTGAAATTAAGGAGGAGTGTTTCAACATCATTTGCTTTTTAAGGAATGACATTTCTTTTGTTGAATGAATTAATTGAAATGTAGAAGTTTTAAAGAGAATGCTGGATGAAGTTCTGAAGTGTTCTGTTTTATTTTGGCTGACAAAAAGCTGGACAATCTTTTGGCCATGTCAGAGTTGCTCCATCTGGCTGCTTATATCAAGGGAAGGAAAATGCCTTACTATAAATACAGCGCAATAGCTGTCATGTACAACATCACTTCATTGGCTTCTGGATGGTAAATAACACTTTCTACAGTACATGGGAACTTACATAGCATCCAGGACATGGTGTGTTACACTCTGCAACTTGATTTTGACAAAGTACTCATTTTGTTCAGTGGGATACTTAACAAGTATACTTTATGCTTGTGGAACTAAAGCAGTTCTTTGCCTTACTCAGAGCTTCTTAACCACATTGTTAGAAAGTTGCTTTATGCTCGTAAAATAGGAAAGCAGGGACTGCTTTTCAGGGCTCTCATGTGCAAGTATAAAGGGGATCTCTTCAAACTTTTCATGTTTACAGTTTGTGAAAAAGTTTGAACAGGTTTTACCTGGTAATCAGATTCTGACTGTGCAAGAAAATCTTAGGTGAAGAATTACTTCTAGTCCAAACTAGTATTGCTGTTAAATTTGTGCTTTGCTGTGTTATCTTATAAGTCCATAAGTGGTGATTACATGTTTTTTTCCTACAGAAAAGTAGACTAGTTGTTAGATGAGACTGTTTGAAGCCTGCTGCTGGAGCTGCTCTTAAGAGTATTCACCACAGTGGGTTACAGATCATTTCTCTGGCTTACATGCAATGTAAAATTGATCATAAAGCTAGCTTATTTTCCTTTTGTGTGACAATAATGGTGCTTAATTTAGAACAAATTATAATGCATTATTATAGTCAAAACTTAGGCAGCAAACTGTTGCAATCATTGATGTTACCTTTAGTTCTACTTTAATTCTTTTTGGGGGGGAAGGTTAGATTATTAAATCTCATTTTCTAGTAGTCAGATTTTCCCACTATCTGGGTGAAATCATGCATTTAATTTCTTCTGATCTTTTTATTTTTATAATAAAGTGTATGGTATCTTGAGAGTCCTAAAGCTGTTACATTCGTGTGACATCTTTATTGACCAAATCTTTTTCTCCTCTTACTCAATACAGTTACAGACATAGAGCTAAAGCGACTGAAAGATGCTTTCAAAAGAACTTGTGGACTCTCGTATTATATGACCCAACAATGCTTCATCAGGGAAGTTCTTGGTGATGGAGTCCCTCCAAAAGTTGCTGAGGTAATCTGTAAACTTTTCTGGGGAGATATATGTGGTTGATAATCTATACCTATAGATGTACACACACAAATATTCCTGTACATGCATACAGGCAAATTTAATTTCCATTTTTCATATAATATCACAGTATGTGTTCTCTGTCTGGAGGTAATGTTACAGACTTGGAGTGTGGGCTGTCACCGATGTGTGCTTGACTGAGTTACTGCCTCAAACTCATCTAATAGGTGGTAGGTCACTTCGAAATAAATCTAGGTATCCAGATGCAGATTTGGGGAAGTGAAAAACTGGGAAGTTTTAACACTCTATATGTAACTATTATAGCAGAGGATTTTATTTACTCTGGAGATGAGCACGTTGTTGGTTTCTCTGAGATTCCATAGGCTTTTACTTTGTTTTCTAAAGTGCAGATTAACCTTTACAAGCTTTCAGAAATAATTTTGTGTATAATAAATAAACTGGACAGTAGTCAGAATCAAAATATGCTGCACAGGTATAAATATTGTATGTGTGTGTATATATATATATGTTTGTGTGTATGTATAGATAAAAAATAAAGTGATACCATCCTGCACACATGCATGTTGAAAAAATTTTCTTTCATAGAGTTGTCTGTGTCTTGAGAGAGAAATTAAAATATTGTTCAGAGAAGAATAAGATTAGCCAGACCTTTCAAATGATATTTGCTCCGTGTCATTTCTAATCACAGCTTCTATTTCTGGTCTCTTCAGTGTTATTGACCTCACAGGCAGCATGCAAGTCTTCCAGTTTTATTTAGATAACGTGCGTAGTGAAGTGTGTGTTGCAAAAGGTTTAACACTGTTAGAGAGTTTCATTTTTCTAAGCTTAATATTTTCTCTGTTCTTTTTTCGTTTTTTCCCCCAAGTAGGGACAAAGAGGATGATATTACTTGCTTCTGTAGTATAGTTGACGGTTTGATTTTTATGTCAGTATTCAAGCATTTAACAGGAAATATTGCAATGTATGTTAGCACTATCAAATTGAAAGAAAGTATGTGACTTTCCTGTAGCTTAAAGCAAGTGTCTTCAGTACTAGTTTTGGTATATATTGTGTGAATGCTTTGACTGTTAGTAGCCAATAAGACTAAAACAAACAAACAAAAAACCCTATGCTGTACATGATTTGTTTCAAATAATATGAAATGTTGAGAATTTCACATCTTAAGTTCATTTGTACTGTTATATCCCTTTTATGCCAGTATTAATAATTAAATTGTTGATTTGGACGAGATAAACTTTTGGTCACAAATAGAGAGTCTGGGTTTTCAAATGTCTACTGCTGCCACTTTTTTTTTTTTTAAATCTGTCCTTAAAGATACCGTTTTGGTGATGATTGTCTCTTAACATCACAGTTCTACTGCAGTTCTTGGTTCCCATTTGGTGAAGTAAAGTTAGTGGAAAAACCATGTCTGTTTTCTGGTGTGATCTCATCAAAACTGGGATATCAGCATCTCAGAATTCTAGTACAAATTACTGTGTACTTCTAGCATTCTTATTCAGGCAATGCCAGTATTCATATCTCTGAGCTCGAATATTGTAAATCTGGACAAAACTTGGACTTGATTCTGCTCATATTGTAATGAGATTCTTTGTAATTCAATGTGGAAAGGCAGGCAAAGTCATTAGACAGCTAAAGCCTTGTTCTGAGTTTTCAGCCTTTCGGTCATTAAAATGGATTGTTTTGAGCCTGAGATTGCTGGGCTGTTTTCTCTGCATGTTTTGAATAATAGTTTATCATATCTGAGTAGTGATACGCCTTCAGGAATTCATTAAACGAAAAAAACAGATAGTTAGAGCAGGGATGCAAAAGAGGGAAGTGAAGTCAGTGGAACTTTGATCAAATTTACACGATGTTTGTGCACACGAAACACTTAAATGTTCAGGGCGGTTATGTTCTGAAAGGATCTCTTAGAAAAACGGAGTTGAAAATATTAAGAAAAATGAAACAACATGGGCTGTGTTGGCATTGTTTTAACTGCAGGAAAGCTGGTCAAGTGCTGAGATGCATCAATACAGCAATTATTTTTAAATCTAAGGAAATAAGAAAATTACTGTATGCAGTTATGGGTACATTGATAGAAAAAGTATTGTTTAGAGGAGGTAGAAAGAAAGAATGGTAATGTCTTAAGAAAGCATTTATAGTAGCTTTGTATGTTAGTCTGAGGAGGGGAAGAATGTTGAGAAGGACCTCCTAACTCTGTCCTGTGCAGTCATTTCAATGACTAGTTAGATTATACCCTTATCAGCTTATTTTATAGGGAGTTGTGTGTCAACCTTATTGAAAAATTAATAAGCAGTGATTTTTTTCCTGTTCGTTTTTTCCTACATATATTGTGATTGTGAGAAGGCTTATACATAGTGTTCTTTGATACTTACTAAGCACTTAAGCATTAGTGCCTCTTTCTCCAAATGTGGCTTAATTGGTTAACGAACTGCTGTCCCAGTAATGCAAGTGTAAGAGCGATGCTAACGGATACATGAAGGACATGTTGTGGGAACTGCCAAAAGAACAAGAATGAAGACTTCTCAAGGACTGAAAGAGAATAGAATCAGGAAAGAATCCAGGAGGTTTTATACTCTAGAGAAAGGAGCCAAAAGAATGTCTTGAGCATCCTCTTCTACTCTGCCAACATACTTACTAGACACTATGGGCCCAGGGCCAGGGATTTGGACCAGAAAAGAACCATTTGTGTGTTATAAACTGAGCCTTTTTTTAATAGAAAGGAAAACATAATGTTATATTCTTCAGTTATCCAAGAAGCATGACGTGTCAGACTTTATAAAAATTTAAGTCGGATATAACCATGTACCATACAATTATACTAAATTTTATGTTCTGAAATGTAAACTGCTATGATACTGTCTGGGTGTGGCTATTTTAAGTAAAGCTGCAACGTTGTTAGGTAGCTTTGGAAAACACAAAATTGCATCATATTTTTGACAGTGCATTTTATTAGGAAAAATTTTCCAAATAACATATTAATGTGAAAAATTGTGGAGCTACTTTTTTAGAAGTGTGAACTAATCTCTGTTGTATTTTGTATGTAACTTATTCAGTGTTTGTAAAATCTCAACAAAGAATGCTTAAGCGTCTGAAGTAAAGGCAATACTAGCTGCTGATGGTTCTAATTATGCATTAGATACTAGCACATTGGACACTATCCATAGAATTCCTTTTCTGTGTTAATATAATGAACAATATGTTATGTTGAAGTAATATATAAATGTAATATTTGGCATTCAAGTGACACTAAGATGCGCAGAGTTCAGCAGAAGTGGGTGGAAAAGTTCAGAAATGGATATGAATTAGAAATATGCTCTCAGATGCAGAGAGGAGGCAGCTTTATTTGAGGTGATTTATGAAATAAGTGTGCTTAAGTTTAAAAACACAGGTGAAATTTGAGTGAAAGAAGAATAAAGAAAAGATAATCTTTTAATAAAACTGTGAAGGAAAAATAGTGATTTCTCTTTCATTTAGCCATATATATATTTGTCTTGGAAGTCCTGTTAATTTGAAATGCAAGTATTCTCTCCCTTTTTATGCTCTTAGTGTTTTTTTGTTTTTGTTTTTCTGGATCTGAAGTAGCTATATTAAGACTTAAACTACAGTATTCAGCAGAGCTAACTGTATGTTTTAAAAAAAAGTAATGGCTCCAGTGTAATATAGAGGTAAATCACTTACATATGCAGCGTAGCCTTGAAGGCATCTTGTGAAATCAGAATGATCAGAAGTAG
>VXAL01001642.1:5586-17162 GCA_013399475.1 Chauna torquata | reverse complement strand
GCTGGCCTCCCAGAGGCTTTTTCCAGGCAGAGGGCCCGGGCACAGTTGCCGTTGCCCTGGCAACGCCCACTCCTTGTCAGCCTCTCTCGCGAGAGCTGGCGGGTGCTGCCTGATCGCACTGCTGTCCCAGGTCACCCCTGGCGAAGCAAGGGCCTGAGATCCCCCCTGTAACTCGTGGTCGGGCACTGTGGCTGCGCCAGCTCCAAGGCGGCCGACCTCGACTACTGATAGGAATATGCAGAGGACCTCCACAAGAGCAGCAGCTGCTGGCATCTGGAGGAAGAAGCATGGCTATTGGACTTATTTCCAGACACTCCTTTGCTGCTGTGCTGGACAACAGAGGAGACCCCAATGAATATTCCCAGAGATGCCCAAAAAATAGGCAACTGACCTGGGGAAATAAAAAGTCCCAGGTCCCATTCTGGGCACTGCAGAGAAACCCTGGGAGAACCTGCATGCTCAGGTCCCAGTTTTCTCCAGGACTATTAGGACTTTAACAAGTCAGGATACCAGAGGCTGCAGAAGGAAGACCAGGAAGCCACCAGACCGTGTCCTAGCAAAATCATGCCACCAAACCCATCTCTTGCCTCCAGAAACTGAGCTCAGAAATGTAGGTCTCCTGGCAGCCCAGGACATCCAAGTTCAGCATCCAGAGACCCTGCAGCCCAGCTAAGGAGAAGAAAGGAGACTGTCAGAGACAAAAAGAGGCCAAGAGACAGATCACTTTCCCTAGGCTCCTTCAGAAGGTACTGGGGCACAATCAGAGGATGTGACACCTGTAAACACCCCAGTTCAGCCCTTGAACTTATAGGCATAGACTTCAAAGGGGAACACTTTGCTGGGGTTGAAACCGAAGTGGGGAATGTGTACATGCTTGCCCTGCTAAAGCAAGGCCATGGGTGCATTCCCCACCACATAAACACATACATAGTTTCTTAGGGCAGGAGGCGGGTGTCTATCCCTATCGCAAGGGCAGACAAGCCCTTGGAGAACACATCCAAACATGCAAGTCATATGGGAGCAAGTCTCCAAAGACTCAGGCTATGGGATTGATGGCTATGGGACTGATGCCTTGATGTAGCTGAAGTGAGACACAAATATCACTTGTCAGGGGGCAGGGGATACTTAACTGCCCCACCTTTTTTTCAGTAGCTTGTTAGTATCAGCTGTCTGCATTGAGAGCATCCCTGGTTTGGGAGCGACAGTGAAGCTGGAATGACTTAACCAGGAGCAAAATTTGGCTGGAATCACAGAATCATAGAATGGTTTGGGTTGGAAAGGACCTTAAAGATCATCTTGGACACTGAGCCGTTGATGGCAACTCTTTGAGTGCAACCATCCATCCAATTCATTATCCACTGAGTGGTCCATCCATCAAAATCATCTCTCTCCAATTTAGAGACAAGGATGTTGTGCGGGACAGTGTTGAACACTTTGCACAAGTCCAGGTAGATGACATCAGTTGCTCTTCCCTTATCCACCAATGCTGTAACTCCCTCATAGAAGGCCACCAGGTTTGTCAGGCACTATTTGCCCTTAGTGAAGATATGCTGGCTGTCACCAATCACCTCTCTGTTTTCCATGTGCCTTAGCATAATTTCCAGGAGGATCTGCTCCACTATCTTGCTAGACACCATGTTAAGACTGACTGGCCTGTAGTTGCCCGGATCTTCCTTTTTTCCCTTTTTAAAAATGGGGGTTATGTTTCCCCTTTTCCAGTCAGTGGGAACTCCACCAGACTGCCACAACTTTTCAAATATGATGGATAGTGGCTTAGCAACTTCATTCGCCAGTTCCCTCAGGACCCTTGGATGCAGCTCATCAGGTCCCACGCACTTGTGCACCTTCGAGTTCCTTAGATGGTCTCGAACCTGATCTTCCCCTTCACTGGGCAGTTCTTCTTTGTCCCAGTCTCCGCCTTTGCCTTCTGCAACTTGGGCAGTGTGGCTAGAGCACTTGCCGGTAAAGACTGAGGCAAAAAAGTCATTGAGTACCTCAGCCTTCTCCATATTGCGGGTAACCATGTATCCCATTTCCTTCCAGAGAGGGCTCATATTTTCTCTAGTCTTCCTTTTATCACTGATGTACCTGTAGAAGTCTTTCTTGTTATCCTTGACATCTCTGGCCAGATTTAATTCTGTCAGGGCTTTAGCCTTCCTAACCTGATCCNCCTCCAGCACTTTATCCCATGGCACTCTACCAAGCAGATCCCTGAAAAGGCCAAAGTCTGCTCTCCTGAAGTCCAGGGTAGTAAGCTTGCTGCATGCCCTCCTTGCCATCCTAAGGATTTTGAACTCCAGCATCTCATGAGTCGCTGCAGCCAAGGCTGCCCTTGAGCACCACATTCCCCACCAGCCCCTCCCTGTAGGTAAGAACAAGGTCCAGCATAGCACCTCTCCTTGTTGGCTCCTCTATCACTTGGAGAAGTTACCATGAACACACTCCAGGAACCTTCTGGATTGTTTATACTCTGCTATGCTGTCCCTCCAACAGATACCAGGGTGGCTGAAGTCCGCCATGAGGACCAGGGTTTGTGAATGAGAGGTTGCTCCTATCTGTCTATAGAGGGCCTCATCCACTTGGTCTTCCTGGTCAGATGGCTTGCAGCAGACCCCCATTACAGTGCTACCTGTCCCTGTCCTCCCTTTAATGCTGGCCCATAAGCTTTCGGGCAGCTCCTCATCCATCCCCAGGTGGAGCTCCATGCACTCCAGCTGATCATTGACACAGAGGGCAACGCCCCCTCCTTGTGTCTCTTGCCTGTCCTTCCTGAAGAGCCTGTACCCTTCCATTGCAACACTTCAGTCATGGAAGTCATCCCACCATGTTTCTGTGATGCTAATAAGATTGTAGTGCTGCAGGCATGCGCATGCCTCTAACTCCTCTTGTAGGGTAGGAAAGCTCTAATTCTAGTCTCTTGAAAAGCTTCTTTTTTCAAAACTAAAATAAGCTGTCTCAACTTGCTCTCATTTCAGGTTCTCTCCGTCCTTCTTGAAGCTCCTTTGGCTGTTCCAGGGGCCAAAAAACAAAACAGAACAATCAAACAAAAACAACAACAACAACAAAAACCACCCCTGAGACCCACGCATTTAGTCAAGAGCAAGCAAAGCAGCAAAGCAATAGTTTGCCCTCCCTCAGCTCTCAGAAGGGAGACACAAGGCAGGCATCTACCACCCTCCTGGAATAATTTAGACAGCCTTCCCACAAAAGTCTCCCGACAGGAGGGAACGGGACGGCAGCCCCCCTCCAAAGCCGCCGCTGTCCTCACCCCCCGCCCGGGCCCACATCCAAAACCAGGGGGCGGAGCCCAACAACTTTTCATAGACGTAGAGACTCTGCGGTGGCGGCCGCAGCCATCCACATCCAGGGGGCCGCTCTCTAACCTGCCTAGCAACAGCCACCTCTTGGCTTTCATTGGCGTTTGGAAATTACCAGCGGCTCTGGTCTAATACGGCTTCGGTGCATGCGCCAACTGAGAGCCCGTTCCGCCACTGCCCCTCCGGCACGTACGCAGTATAATGTCAGGTGGCATCTCACTTCCGCCCTTTCGCGGGCAGGAGAAGTGCGCCTGCGCAATACTCACTGACCTGGAGGCGGGGTGACTGTGCGCCTGCACTGCTCTGCTGTGCCCCGGAAGCGTTTGTGGACGCTGCTTCCGGCCACCTCAGTTTGCTCGGTGTGACCATGTCGGGTGCGGCGGGCTCGAGCGCGGGCGGAGCAGGGGCCGCGGGCTCGGTGGGCTCGGTGGTGCGGCGGTTCCTGGCGGAGTACGGCAGCGGCACTCCGAGTCGCCTCAAGGTGCTGGACGCCTACCTGCTCTACGTGCTGCTCACCGGGGCGCTCCAGTTTGGCTACTGCCTCGGCGTCGGTACCTTCCCCTTCAACTCCTTCCTCAGCGGCTTCATCTCTGCCGTCGGCAGCTTCATCCTCGGCGGTCAGTACGCCGCCACACTCGCCCCGGCCCCTGCGCGGTTCCCCCGGCAACCAAGGAATCCCCAGCTACGCGCGAAGCCCCCAGATGATCAGAGTTCCCTCAGGAATTTATAAATTTCTTGTATCAACAGCAGAAGTCTTTTTGCAACCTGCAGATGACCCCCGGCAGCCCAGGGAGCCACTGCAGTGGCCCCCAAGCCTCCTCTGGCAGCCGGCGAGTCCTGGCACTTGGTATTCCTCTGGCAATTCCAAATCTTTCCAGGAAACTGGGAAGTTGTCATAGGAGTGATAAAATGCGCCACGCAACCAGAGAACTGTATAGAGCACCATGCTGCCTAGCAACCGTGGATGCTCCTTGGTAAAGTTAAAACTCCCAGCTCTGCTCCCAGCAGCCACCGCATCTCTCTGACAGCACGTGGAGCTGTGCTCCCTCCGAGCAGACCAGGCCCAGCGGGCTCACCCTGCACCACAGCAGGATGCTGTGCCGCAGATTGTGAGCCTCCATGGTTCTGCTCATGTGCACGACAAAGCCCAGCTCCTCATCGGCTCCAAGGTGTCCCTACTTCTCCATGGTAGTCAGGGAATCCTCCCTTTTACTGTCTTGTATTGATGTCTTTCCTTAGTGGCCATCGTGTGGTAACACAAACCCTAGCAATGACTGCTTAAGGATGTTGGTCTTCCATAATGCACCCTAAAAACCACCTTATTCTTGTGCAGCCCTTCCCAACGCACCCAACAGAGTGTTGCTGGCCCCATTTCTGTGCCAGTCCAATCCTATTATTAGCCTGTTCCACTCAAATCTCACTTGGCCACCCCGGTAGTGTAGTGCTATGGGAGAGCTGACTGCTTATCAGCCCCATGCAAATCTCTGGCAGTGTTCTCCTCGTCTTATAACAAAGATAGAGTTGCCTTTTCTTGTACCCTGGTGGAACAGTGACCTGGACTAGGGTGAACTGCCCCAGCAAGACCATGCTTTCCACCATGGCTTCTTTTTGTGATCTCTGATCTCTCATTTTCTCTCTGCCGTGCAGTTTGCCTCCGGATCCAGATCAACCCCCAGAACAAAGGCGAGTTCCAAGGCATTTCACCAGAGCGGGCGTTTGCCGACTTCCTCTTTGCCAACACCATCCTGCATCTTGTCGTTATCAATTTTGTTGGCTGAACTCTAGAACTAGAGACTGTGAGGTAACAATCCATGGAGCCACAGAAGGGGCAAACCAGTGCACATGATTTCTCTACATTTGTAGAACTGGGAGGAAAACTAGGCAGACAGTGAAACCAGAAGTCCTAGCTCCAGGCTTTTTAATGGACAAATACAGTTAAGCTAGTAGTGAAGTGTCTAGAGAACAAGTTTTATGAGGAGTGGCTGAGGGAACTGGGGTTATTTAGTATAGAGAAAAGTAGGTTCAGGGGAGACCTTATCGCTCTCTACAGCTGCTTCAAAGGAGGCTGTAGTGAGGTGGAGGTCGGTCTCTTCTCCTGAGCAATAAGCGATAGGACAAGAGGAAATGGCCTTGAGTCACGCCAGGGAAGATATAAGTTGGATATTAGGAGAAATTTCTTCACAAAAAGGGCTGTGAAGCATTCGAACAGGTTGCCCAGGGAAGTAGTTGAGTCACCATCCCTGAAGGTATTTAAAAAACATGTAGATGTGGTGCTTAGGGACATGGTAGACTTGGCAGTGCTAGTTTAGCTGTTGGACTTGATGATCTTAGAGTTCTTTGTCAACCTAAATGATTTTATGATTGTTCGCTACGTTGTCAGAGGGCTAGGATTTAGTGCCTTTTGGGTTTTGAATGTATTTTTTGGTTTTCCTCATTTAAAAGGCAGTTTAGCTAGGCATGTCACAGAAATTACCCATATTTCATAGAATCATAGAATGGTTTGGGTTGGAAGGGACCCCTAAAGGATCATCTAACTCCAACCCCCTGCTGTGGGCAGGGACACCTTCCACTAGATCAGGTTGGCCAAAGCCCCATCCAGCCTGGCCTTGAACACTTCCAGGGAGGGAGCATCCACAACTTCTCTGGGCAACCTATTCTGGTGCCTCACCACCCTTTCAGTGAGGAAATTTCTTCCTAATATCTAATCTAAATCTACCCTCTTTCAGTTTAAAACCATTCCCCCTTGTCCTATCACTACAGTCCCTGATGAAAAGTCCCTCCCCAGCTTTCTTGTAGGCCCCCTTTAGGTACTGGAAGGCTGCTAAAAGGTCTCCCCAGAGCCTTCTCTTCTCCAGGCTGAACAACCCCAACTCTCTGCCTGTCTTCATAGGAGAGGTGCTCCAGCCCTCTGATCATCCTTGTGGCCCTCCTCTGGGCTTGCTCTAGCACGTCCATGTCTTTCTTATGTTGGGGGCCTCAGAGTTGAATGCAGTACTCCAGGTGGTGTCTCACGAGAGCGGAGTAGAGGGGGAGAATCACCTCCCTCAAACTTCTGGCCACACTTCTTTTGATGCAGGCCAGGATACGGTTGGCTTTCTGGGTTACAAATGCACATTGCCAGCTTACATTGAGTCTCTCATCAACCAACACCCCCAAGTCCTTCTCCTCAGAGCTGCTCTCAATCCCTTCTCCACCCCACCTATATTTGTGCTTGGTGTAATGGGCAGACCTGCTGAACGTGTACTCAATCCCACTGTCCATGTCATAAACAAAGATGTGAAACCGTGCCTGTCCCAATACCAACTCCTGAGGAATGCTACTCGTCTCTGGTCTGCACCTGGACATTGAACCGGACGACAACTCTTTGAGTGCAACCATCCAGCCAATATATTTCTCTGCTGTAGCTCTCTGCCCCTTTCTTCTTTGCAGGAGGGACTGTAGGGGCTGGGACTCCTGGGCTCTGTCTGTGAGGGTTGTCCTGTTTGGAGGCCATGGTGTGGCTGGTGTCCATGCCTGAAGTTTCTCCTCAGATGAGAGAAGGGAATTATGAAATGGGAGAGTTTGATAATAGAAGGTGGACAGCATGTTCTGTTGTTATGGTTGCAAAGGTCCACAAGATCACTGGAGCTTGTGGTGTATTTTCTCTGTCTTTGCAAACGCATTTCTCATGTTACCTTTCTCCCTTTCCAGGTCTTGAATGCCTCTAGAGCTCTGATGCCAAAGCCTGTCATAGGGAAGTGCTGTTCCCAGCAGACTTGTAAGTGCTTCCTTGCTGAAGAAGGGAAAGCAGGGGCTCAAGATTTTTCCCACAGGCTGTCCTATGGAGTGGTCTGCTGTCTCATTTCACTTACTGTAATCCTTTCTTTCAATAAAGCCCTTCATAATACTGCACACATTTTCTCTGTTGGTGACAGATGCAGAGTTTCTTCTGATGCCCAGGTTCCCTCTCGGGAATGACTGCCTGTTTTTCCTTCCCTCCCTTTTGCTCTGCAGGCTTTTTTTTTTTTTTTTTTTCTGTTCCCCAGTTTCAGAGGGAAGCAGGCAATAAGTTGTCATGGACACTCGGTTGTCATCCTCCCTTTTCATCTCCCTGTTTCCTGCCCCTTTATCTTAGGGAAGATATATTGCCAGCATGCCCCCAGGCTTCAAAGCATCAGAAAGCTTGATTTAGACTGTGGTTTGCAATCATGAACGGAATGAAGCTGGGAGTGTCCTCCAGCACATCCCCACCTGTACCCATCTTCCTGCAGGCCCCCCTTCAAGGGCATATGGGGCACAGCTGGATGTGCCAGCTGGACTTACAGGCTCACTAAGGCTTGGTAGTAATACAGCCACCCTAGGACAGAGTTAGTTTTTCTGCAGCCTGAAGTGCTGATATACCTAAGGGTGTTGGGGCTGCCAGGCTGTGTTAGTGCCTGGGACAGAGCTGCACCTGAGCTGTCCTGGCTCGGTGGAGAAGGTCTTCCCCAGATTAAACCTTCTTGAAAATCCTTCCCCCTCTAAGGTATTGTGAGATGCTTAAACTCAGTGGCTTTAGCCCTTGGGCATTGCCTTCTCAAGCCTCAGCTAGCATCTGGTTGAGGCCAGTTGCTCTTTAGTCCTGATGGAAGTTAGAGCCCTGCAGTGATCGAATGATAGGCACAGGATGGGATATTAAGTCTAGCTACACCTTCCCAATCTTTGGATGAGGAATTTACCTGGGTTACCTTCAAGCTTGAGGTTCTGTCCTTGTACTGATCCTGCTTCATGCCTGTCTTGTTTGTTCTGCAGCTGAAACACTGAGTAGGGAAAATGTGCATTAAGTCTATGTGACAAAGGAATGCTTGTCTGCTGGCATCCAGGAGTTAAAACATGGGATTCAATAGCTTCAACATCTCAGCATTAGATTATGACTCCTGTTTACCACCTTTTTACCATCTAGCATTTCCAGCTGTGCTGCAGCCATTAAACTCAAACGTGAGAAATGTGGGGTTCCTAAGCTCTTGCTTAACATAGGCTCTGAATAGTCAGGTATGAGGGAGCAGGGTCTGTACTGCCTTGAAGGATATTGTCTGGGTCTGTGGTGGGAACAGAAAATCCATGCCAGCTCTGACCCACAGCCCCCATGGGCTGGGTTTGTTTACAATAACATTACCAACTCTGTAGTGATGTTAGGGTGCTGGGGAGCAGACAGAAGACTCAACAGTATGCAGGAATTGTAAATGAGCCACTGAGCTCTTTTTCTCATAAGAAGGGCCTTCCCTGAGCCAGGCCTGTGGCAGACAGAGCCAGCACGTTCACAGGAGAAGGAACAAGGGACACTTTGCCACTGCAGCTGCTGCTATTTGCAAGCCACGAGTGCCTTCCTGTGGGTCTATCTGTGTCAGTCTCCCCATGTTTTGGCTTCAGAGAGAGCTCGAGGCTGGGGCCCTCCTATGGCCACTGCATGGCTGTGGAAAAAGGAAAACCCTATTTGTTCTCTGGGGTTTCTTTTTTTTATTATTTTTTATTATTATTTTTATTTTTGAGTTTTACTGGCTTTCAGTGCCTCTAGTTGCCATAAACTAAACCCAAGACTTCAAGTCCTATTAGAGGTACTCACATATCTGAGTGAGCTTCAACAAGTCTGTAGGTATCATCAAACTCTGCTCCTCAGGAAGACCGTATTAGGGATCCCTGTTCGCCATGTAGAAAAGGGCAAGAGGAAAGGTTGTTTCATGTACAGGGCCATGTTTAGCGAGGAATGACAAACATAGGGCAGGGTGTTTTCTCCAGTAAGAACCCTAGAAGAGATACAAATTCATCTCCTATCTGTATAGATATTAGGGGGACAGGAGCTGGCACAGGGGAGAGGGTGCTGTGGGTGGACCATGGCAACATCTCTTTCCCTGCCAATAGAAGCGGACTCTGGCCTCCCCCATCTTACTCCTTTGTCTTTTGGGTCAAAAGTGGAAGGATTTTCCTGCACTGATTCACTGCCTGTATGATAGGGTGCAGAGACCTATCAGCAAATTCAGAAATCTTACATGCTTCTAAGATCTTCCCCCGCCACCCACCACATGTTATAATTTCTTTTCTCCCCTTATTTCCCCCTCTTGTTCTATACATAGCTCAGTCTTTCCTGTTGTACCCAGAACTACTCCCCCCTTCACACACCCAAGATCAGGCTCTGGTGAGGGGGCGGGAAGGGAGGGTGTCTTAACTTATTCGACTTTGGCTTGTGGTCTAACGTCTGCTGTCCTTTTCCACATGCTTCGCCTCCTCCCTGGCACACGCCACACCACTTTGCTCCCCCCACCCCCTGTTTTGCACTCCATTTTCCGGAGGAAGAGGTTTCTGTGGTAAGGTGTAGAGGACCATCAAAAGGTGACCCAGATCTCGGCACTGGCGTCATGGAACCAGTGGTGCATCCTTTCCTGCCGCACCTGGGCCATAAGACCCCCTTCACATCCTGTCTCACTGTGTTATTTCCTGCCTTTGCTTTGCACTGTGGTTTTTCTCTCTTGAAATAAACAAGAAACCACATAGTAGTTATGGGTGGAGGAGGAAAGTGGAGGCACGTTGTGGTGGTGGGAGATCAAAACCCTAATCTCTGAAAGTATCTTTGAACTAGACCTACAAATTCAGTGCTTTGGAGATCACATGTTAAGGGTCACTTCAGTCAAAACACTTAACTTTAGCTGTAGGCTCATCCCCTCACTCAGCAAATCTTATAACTGGGGGTGTTTAGCCTGGAGGAGAAAAGAATGAGATGTGAAAACACAGGCAGCAAACTGTCCTCCTTGACGTTACAGGTAGGTCAGGGTTTGAAGTGCAACACGAAAGATTTAAGATGGATATTAATGTATTAAAAGGTAATATTAAAAGTAAATGAGTGAGGAAACTTGCCTTCCACATTCCTGAAGGTTTTCAGAATGAGGTTAGTCAGTTGGAAATGTGTTAAAGGGGGACTGGTCTTGCTTGGTAATGCAAAAATGGTTTAGGCAGCTTCATCAAGTGCTATTTCTCTGTGATGCAGCAGCCCTCATCATGAGCAAAATGCAAGGTTCAAGAGCTGGCTGGAATTTAAATAGCTGTGGGCTTTTTACAGCTGGAGAGGAATGAGACTGACTATTCTGTCAAGAGAGAGACAAGAGACAGTCCCTGAACGTCTCTGCTGTAAGATAATCAGAGTTATAGATCTGGAAAGTTAGAAGTTCCTGGGCAGGAGAGGTCGGTAACTGTCTGTCAACCAATGACAGCCCATCTGTGAACTGGTCAGGTGGCAGCACCATGGCGGGAGCTTAGCTTTTGTTGCTGCTTAGAACTGTGGACTCGGACCCTGTAGCAGGGGTGCTGACACAGTCTGCACAGAGGGGTCCTCTCCTGTATAAAGCAGCAAGACTTATGACTAAAAGTATTTGAATTATGAGCACTTCCAAAATCAGAGGTCCTTGTAATGGCTGTGAATCCATCCAGGTGAGAAACATCCTGTGAAAGACAATCATGCCACCCAGTGTAGCAAGGCTTTTCCCTGCCACTTAGTTTGGGCACTGGTGTGAGCTACAAGCAAGGCTCAAGCTTTGCAGGGAGGTTATGTTTCCCTGAGAGCACCTCTTCCTCCAGAAGAATCTCTGCTGCTTCAGAAGAAGATGGAGAAACCATTGTCACAAAAGGAGAACATTTTCTTTCTCAACTTGCCAGTGAGAGCCTGAATTTGGAGACACAGGCCAGTCAAGTGACGTCTTTAAAGCAAAGCAGGCACCTTGTTCTCCAGTGAAGCTTGGGAACAGAGGACATTTAGGGCAGGATTCTACAGACTGCTGTGTTCCCTGTAGCAGTCGACATCTGCCTTCAAGAACCTGGACTGCTTTCCAATCCTCTCACTGTGGGCAAGCTGTATTTCACCATTGTCTTCACGTAGCACAGAGCCTAGTTTTGGAGATGTGCACTCCTGTGTTCCCCTCCATCTGAGCCAGCCACGTTGTCCTCCCTCAAACACAGCAGGGAAGTGGATGTCCTGAAAAGGGAGGCTGTAGACATTCCCCCTACAGTGGATCAAGCCCATTATTGCAAACGGTGCCTAGTGGCCAAGTTGTGTTCTGGCCCTCCTTCACCCCAAAGGCCACCCCTGATCCTAAAGCTCATCTGAAAGGTAAAACATGTTCCTCCAAGAGATACAAAAGACAAACAAGTTTCTTATTATTGCTAAGAATTGTTTAATAGCAGCCAAAGGCCTAAAGAAATGCTAGAGACACTTTAAAAAATAGTAAAAAGCATTCATCTGTGATAGAGAAACAA